>LR142225.1:0-10805 GCA_900659605.1 Tisbe holothuriae | reverse complement strand
TTTCTGAATATAATTGTCTTCTTTTCTTTCTTTTCAACCACTTCAAACACAAGGACTCAAATAATTGTAAGACATTAACAGCAGCATCTTAGAAGAGAAGAAGAAGGTGCTAAATCATATCTTAAGTTGAGTAGAAAGGAGTCGTGAAATAGAGTCATTAAAAGATCTGAGGTTGAAAATGGAGAGACACATTCGTTTTCTTACATTATTGTAGGATAAACTGACTATAATTGTGTTCCTTAAAACAACACATTGGTTACATGGAGAGAAACATTCGTTTCTTACTTTCTTTCTATTATTGTAAGATAAATTGCCTATTTTGTTCCTTAAAACCACGTATGGTGTAGATGGAAAACATATTAACATATTAAATAAGTTAAGTTGTTCTAAGGCAAAATTAAGTTTTTTTTATTTATGAGTTAAAAAGTTATGCGTACGGTTACTTTAAGTCCCAGCATCATAGAAAATGCTATTTTTGTCCTTGTTTCCGTAGTATTTGATGCATTAACTGTTTTCCGAGCAAGTATATGGTGCATAAAATGAGAGCTCACATTCCTAAGTGTTTAAAAACAAGGTCTTCATGTTCAAATCTGCAAACATGAAACAAAAGGCAAAATGCGCTTTTTGCACCACTCTTGTCGTGATTAATTGCTCAAGGTTGTTGGGCTGCTGGACTATTGTGCAAAATCAAATCATCTAAGACATTTTTGCACTGGTATAGCTAAATATTTGTTTTAAAAAGTTGCAGGACACTTCCTTGTGCTTGTAAACTTAAATACTGTGTCATGAATTGAATTTTGTTTGGTAATTATATTCTTTGAAACTGCTCAGTTACCTGATAAATGAAGAGGTATGTTACACCTATTTGTATATGACTGTTGAATTGGAACAATAGCCTGCAAAAAGATGTACGTTTGGAATGCTTTAAATCGGATAAATTGCAAGCATAAATATCAGCAATTATGACATGCTTCGACTATTTACGGCGCATTTAAGCAGCTAACGTCATAACCGTCTTGAATTCAAAACAGTTTAAGCAAAGATGAAGGATTTATTATGCTCAAATTAGCATAACTTTGAACGCCGCTAACGGGGTTCTGTTAATCCACAAAATAGGCAAGTCTGCCTTTTAGCAAATTGCTCGTAATTGTGATCCCATATGCTAAAAACGGAAGACATTTGCGCAGAAGAATTGTGTGTGGCGTAAGAATCTGCGAACTGAATATTAAAATGCAATTTCCGTTTCCTTATACGCCCGGATAGTTAAATAAACAAAATACACTCCCTGTGTAAAACGGAAACAAAAAGTCCAGTTTTATAAAATAAACATTATTGTTTATACTACATACTTCATTGCATATAATCTGATGAATAGTAAATACTAATTACTTAATAGTTTGGTTGGGCTCTTTGTTTCACCTTTGACTGATGTGCTCCCAGTGACAAAACTCCCTTATGCAAATGTTTTCTCTCCCACACAGAATGGGACAAATTCTGCATTTAAATGCTTAAAAACAAACTTCATGTTGCATCTGAACTTGACCTTGTGTGGCATAAATAAGACTTAGTCTTATGGGGGTTAAACAGTTGCACTCTGCTCAGGAATGTCTATGGCTGTGTAATGTTTTCAAACATTTGCTATGCAACCCTTTTATTTATTTTAGGGCACTACCTTTTCAGGTTCATTTCAGTAGCAGGCTGCACATGGGCAATTTGTGTGGCAGCTTTTTGGAGAGCAATTGAAAAATCCCAAGCGCCGGGCCCGGGATTTGAACTTTGGACCTTGCTCGGGAGTCTCGCACGCTAACCATTCCACCACAAGCTTTTGCTCATGTGTAATACTTATTTGCTTGAAAAGGACCGACTTGATTCCCTTTTAATGGACCATTGTGGAGCAAAATAAAGTTCATTTATCCGGAAAAAGAAGCTTTATTAGCATACAATAGCAGGAGGAAGAAATAAGCCAAAGTATTGACATTGTCTGCCATGAATAGGTGACCTTTATTATCAATTTATCATCCCTATTAAGAGGATCATTAATTTTAAATGCACTGTTTGGGTCAACTGCATTGTTGTGTCTAATTAGCCGGAACAGATTATAATGAGAACAGTTAATTAGGGATAAATAATTGAGGTCGAATTTGCTTATGACATGAAATTCAATCACAGACCACACCTTAAAATAGCACAAAAACTAGATCATCTCTTTCCCAATTTCATCTTCAACCCACATAGTTTAAGAAGCAAAGTTGTTTTAAGCAGTTGCTAATTAAGGTTGATGAATTATGCATGGAAGATCTCTTGTTTCTAAAGCTGGTTTTTGTGAATGAGTCTAGGAATAGGAAGCAGGAGTTTGTATAGCAACACTTTGTAACAGACTCATTGTTTACACAGTGGGCTGCAGTGAAAATAAATATTATGGCAAATTAAAGGCCTTTATTCGGGCATGTGTTTTAGTTACTTAACTCATATTATTAGCACTAATGCAATGAATATGGGCTAAAACTATTATCCATGCTCCATACAGTAAGCCACTGTGCATTTTGGCTTCATCCCAGAAAAACTCATTTTCTAATATATATCTTTCTGGCAAAAAATGTGGTCATATTGTAGCCGTGTTGTTGCTGCTAAAATGAGCAGCTTCATGTAGCCAAAAATGAATGGTTTAAGTTTTTAATCACCAACAATATGTTTGTTGTTTTTATCAGGGGAAGAGATGAGGAAGTGGCCAATTAATTAGGAGAACAAAAAGGATGTTTTCAGTCTTTTGTTTAAAAACAGGTGATAGTGTTGAGACCAAGTAGTTAATACTATGGACAAGGTGATTTGGGGCCCTAAAATGCACTATTAACAAAGGCTTTCTTAGTTAGACTAAGTGTGAAAAAGAACATTAAAATTTTTGAAGTATGGCTTAGTAAAGTTTAAAAATCACAAGATTATGTATAAGAATATCCTAAATGCATTGTTATGAGTGTTTGCCCACGTAATACCCCAAACACATAAAAGGGCATTTTCCAAACTGAGAGAGAGAAACAGTCTGCTGCAGTGATTTTCTGAAGATAAATTATAATGATAAAGAGATGACGACGCGACTGGTGGTGTTATATTTTGGGTTGCTTCTCTCGATATCTAGACTGAAGATGTAACAACAACAGATGACGCCATTTAACGCACATTTAGTGCATAACATAGCACTTAAACATGCTTAATATTGATTTAATATGTCTTCTTATGAATTAAGTACTTGTAACTACTTCATATTACACATGTAATCAACCCATTAAAGTTAGTTATTGCTACAGAAATATTCATTATAAGCATGAATACCACAAGTCAATAATATTTAGCTGCATTATTATTATTATCTGTCCAGTCACGATTTTGGTCGTCCAAAAAGAAGGCTCAATAATTTATGCAATGAATGCCTTCTTTTCTCTTCAGTGATTAAACTTTGGCATTTCACTGCCCATCCCAATATGTGAGGTTGTTACATAAGGATTAATGAACTTTGAGATCATCAGGGTTAGCAATAAACAAGAGTTAGAGTATGTGTTTGAACTGTAATAATTACAGAATCACAAAGTTTTTAGAATAGTTTCCCGTCATGTTCTGTATAACTTTACTTATCTAATTATTGTAATGTAGTTTATTACCAAATTTCATTATTTGACACTTTGACAGCAACAATTACAAACATGACATTACTATGAAAAATAATTCAAGTTTTTAAAAGAAAACATTGCTTTAGAAGTTTAGACAAAACTGCAGTTTGTCATTCGTTTAATTTTCTAGTAAGTTATTGGAAATGTAACTAAGTTTTTGTGGCAATGCCTGCCAATAAATATCCATATTAGTAAACGTTGAACAACACAACTCCTGATCAATGTTACGCAATTTCAAACACTCTTTAACAAATGCTGTCATCGCTGCTTCATTTTTTAATATAATGATCTATTGAACGCGATTGGCATGCAGAATATTAATATCTAAGAGCCTCAGGGCACAACGGATATGTTGAATGATGTAAGAACTCGCATTGTGATACTTTCGGCTGAAAGTTCAGCGTCTATCTGAAACGAATCTCGGCGGGTACTTTAGTAATATTTTATCACTATTGTCCGTTTAATGCTCACATTTTTGCGTCATGGATGATTAACAAATGCGTTGAAATAATATTACCTTGCCAAGACAAGGTCTGCCCAATTTTAGCGTTGATAATTAGCCACAATTTGCGCCTTAAAAGTGACTCTGGGTCCCTATTAACAATGACATTTTTGGACTACAATTAGTGAGGCCCAAAAGTAACACTATATTATGAAAGGAAAGGGTTGCCAAAAATTAGTCACTGTAAGTTAATAGTAGCAAAGGGTGTTTTAAATCTAATGGCAAGAATACGGCAGAAAACTTACCAAGCAGACACTTAAATTAACAGTTACTTACTAAAGAAAATTAAGGAAACTCCTGTGTATGTATTGTATGAGTACACGCATGTAACTTTTGCTGTTTATACATTATTTAACTTTATCACGTCTAGCTTCAACATTTGAGCATCCCTTAATCTTCTTCCACTCCCCAATTTTGCTACTCCCAATAACAATTACATCTATAGTAGACTCCAAATTAGAGGCCCCGGCCCGAAAAAATATAAAACAGGCAACAGAACTGTTCTAGTAAATAATCTGTCTTTTTGCGCCATCTTAACCGTTCCATCTTTGTCACAGAAAAGAAGACGACCCGCCGAGACTTGTTTCAGATAGTCGCATACCAGTTGCATACCAGTTGCGCAATTGCATTTCTCACATACGGTACGGATTTAAAATATTTCTTTTCCTTAAATCCGTACTTTCATTAATACGAGAAATGCATGCACACATCTGCAACTGGTATGCGGCATCCCGTAACAGAAACGAATCTCGGCGGGTTGAGTCATACAAGAACACAGAGAACAATTCAGCACATAATGGTATTAGGAAGAGTTGACTCATGCATGCATTGAGTGTAATGTACACTTGTACAAGTCCTTATAACATCATTGGCTTCTTGGAAGTATCTTCCTACTCATCTTGTCATAATCCCAGTCTTGAATGGAGTCAGAGATGCATGAAACAGTGTCTTTAAATAAGAGGAGGGTGCAAAATCTACAAAGCAGAGAAAAGATGAAAGAAGAAGTGTCTGGGGACAAAATGGATATTGTCACTAAAATGAGAGCTAACTTTTTCTGTATAAGTCCATTGTTCTAAATTATGTAAAAAATGCTTACTACATCATATTAAGCACTCAAAAGTCAATTCTCAACATCAACATCAGCTTTCAATCAGCTGTCTCTTCCCCGGCTTTTTCCAGAGAGCACATTTTTGAGCCATGCAGCAGCGGCATTGCATACACAGCAGCTAGCACAGGCCATGTTGACACCCATAACTAATTCCCTTTCTTGCGTCTACTCGTAGTTGAACACATAATACAGTTCTATTCTTCATCGTGCTTGACAGCAGAATGAAAAGAAGGCAACAGAAGAGGTTTTTTCAGAAATGAATGTATGGAGAATATTATACGAGCTGTGCTGAGGCAAAAGTTCATTGGACGTTGAGCAGAGCTGACATCATTTTTGCAGGATTTAGGGTTGCCATTTTTCCTTATAAAAAGCGGTAAGATAAAGAAATACTTGAAGTTACAAATGCAAAAGCAATGTATGATTCTTTAATTTTCAGGGATCCCAATTCTGCATATTTACATATAAAATTTACTCCTACGAGTCTTCTAATTAAAACTGTTACTATTACAAACCCGCATCTGAACATAACAAACTGGCATCCCTGATGCCGACGGCAATAAACCTACTCCTCATCCGCCCAATATGTCATTAGTTTCCGTTGCGGAGGCACAAACGCATGATTATTACTATAATCATTAGAATAAAAGTCAACTCTGTTCAGAGGGGGCAAAAAGTCACAAAAAGGCCTTCTTAATGCATTGAAACAATGGTCACATAATCAAGACTAATTGGCAAAAAGTGCATAAGAGTCACAAGGGGACCGTAATTAGACCTTTTTATGCATTATACCAGCTTTATGCATTCTTGCAAATGATTTGGATTTTGCATTCAGGGCACGAACTGGGGGAGAAATATTTGATACGTTTTACTCATTCACTCATCAGGACGATATGAGCATTCCTCGACACTCTGTATAAAATGTTTAGGTTATCTGTAGAATATTTGAGATATCGCTTTAGTTAGTATGGATGGCTATAATGTGTTCAGTTTGCACTGTTTCACTCTTCCATGTGTACTATAGTTAAGGAATAGTTACACAAGTAAACCAGTTTATACGGAGGGGTCTTCACTGCTCCATATGCATAATAATCCGTATTTATATTCCTATCCTCGTCATGTCCCTGGAGTACGAGATGGCAAAACGGACACAAGGGAGAAGAGAGAGAGCCTCGCACTCTAAATGAATGAATAGCCGTAGCAATAACGCACGAATGACTAATGCAATGAGAAGAAGCTATATTATGCACACAACTGCAGTCGGATATATGTCCTAATTTGGCACACGGCTTAAGCAGGATCTGCAAGGAGGAGTGTTTTCACTCTGATAAGAAAATGAGGAATTAACTTTCCTTTTTCATGTGTTTGCGAGGAGGGGGAAGCGGGATTTTCACCCAATTTTCTTCCTACAAAGGTCACAAAGATGTCAGCTAGGGATGATGTTTCAACGTGGAATTGAGATAAAATAGCATCCCTGATGTGAGTTTTCACACTGGGATATTCATTCCGCCCACGCTTACTTTTAACACAGTGGCTTAGGATCAGAATTAACTTTTGCTTTGTTTTGCTGTTCTAAAAATCATAAAATGGGTGCAAATGGTACTTTGGCATACCACTGTGTTCATATATGTTAGTATCCATACAATTAGTGTATAAACCTACTGTGCTTCGCAGATTCTATTAAAAAGGAGAAAGTGTAACTCACCCAATTCCGAAAAAAAATCCTTTTCATGATATTCTCCTTTTGGTGTCATAGTCAGTGCATAACATTTGCATCTTATTTATGCCATCATAATCATAGAAAGTGACCTACATTTGGCGTAAAAAGTACCCTTTTGAACCCTCGCGACTGTCATGTTTTCTACACTTTTCTGGAATAATGTCAGATACAAAATGCAGAGACAAGTTCTTGGACAAATAGTCTTGTAAGAAATAAAGGCTTGATTCTCTGACATAATGCATATTTAGTGCCAAGTGCGACCCTTTTTACCCCTCTTTTCTTAGGGTGAAGAATTGTTATTATTGTGAATATTGCAGTGGTTGTTTCTTTTCACAACTTCCTTCCTTGTCAAGCTCTTTATGAGGAAAACTAATAACTTTTTTACCCAGCTGGCCTGGGAGGGAAGGGGTGTCATAACACAGTGGTTTAATATGCTACAGTGGTCCAATTTATGATTTAAAGATCAGTAGAGTCCACTGTGCACAAGGCCAATGAATGAATCTATTTAAAGTAGAGTCCACTGTGCCTAAGGCAGCTAAAATAAGGCCGCCGTCATTTTTGTTGTTATTTTCATAATGGCGCATTTTTAAAACTGGGTTTACGACTCCTCGGGTCTTAATTCTCTTCCTGTCCTGTGCTTGCTCCTATAAGCTCAGACATAAAACCCCGTGCGAAAAAGGGGACTAAAATGACTGATGTTTGCGCCTTTATTGCATCGTATAAACACGAATGTAGGCAATATGTGCCTGCCTAACGAAATAATGTACTTAAAATTCAATCATTTCATCAAAATAGGTCCAAACAGTATTTGATACCATATTGTAGCTGCTACAAGCCTAACCTAAAGTACATAAGATAAGTTCACATTACAATTTGTCGTGTTGGGTATACGTAGAAAAGAGACTTGGCATTACAACAAAGGCCGTCGGGTTCCTTAGTGTTGTCAGTTGGCCTTGCCAGCGCATTATGATGATATTATGATGATTATGTGTAAGACCCTTTTCCTGTTATTACATGTAGCTGCTGACCTCTTATACAGAGGAGCAACGGGGAAGTGAAAGTGTATAAAGAAAAGCCATGGAGGCGTATCAAGGTTGCTTTCTGGTACGGCTTTCTTTGTTGGACGTCAGTAAACCTCGGACTCTAAAATAGATATCTGTGGTAATAAATATAAATCTCATCTCCTAATAAGTATAAATATATTGATTGAAGTTAACTACAATAATGTATTGCATTATTAGTTGGTTATAGTAATCTTATTTGGAGGGTTTCTAGTCCATATCTCCAAAGACTATTTGTTATTCTCTGCCATCGCCATGTAGTCGTAAGGTGGCGGTTTGTCGCACCTAAACTTTTCCTTCATTTTTCTGCTGGGGTATAAGAACTTCTTGATACGGTGACTCCTTCTTGGTCTAAATTTAAATTCAGGAAAAATAAAACTCCCCTTTCTTCTCCATTTCCGAGGAAAAAGTTTGTCAAAAGAGGGTAAAACGCACATTTTTCCAAGGGTGGGGGAAAGCAAAGAAAAATGAAAATGTCACTTCTTACACGGGAGGGAAATTTAACATCTTTTCCCATAACGAATCTTGGCTCCAGTTGAAAACAAAAAAACGCGCATTTGACATTCGTGCATTTGAACATTAGAGCGTGCTATTCCGTATAAAGAACACAGTGGTTTCATGAAACACCACATAGTAAATATTGGAATATTGATTGTACCATTGTGAAGGAATCTGAACTTACATATCATATTAAGTTCATTGTAACTTTTTTGAGTAGAACATTTACTGCAGCATTAAGGTACTTTATCATACTCTCCAATCCCAAACCACTGTGCTTTCTCTCTCCTCGAGTTCCATTTCATTTGCGCCAGAGTAGGCGTGTCGTCGGCCATCAATTCCAATTTGAGCTCAGCGCTTCACTCGCGATCTCGATACATTAACAAGATGTAATATTATTATTATTCACGGCTATATGTCGTGTCGGCGTCCTATAAATACGACTGTGGATCTATTTCATTTGATAAATGGTAAGGGATGCTGTGGGTTATACTGAATATAGATCCTTTAGCACTTGCTAATGATGTTTAATGCGCATGATTATAGATTAACCGGCAGCCCTATTTGCGTTTAATGGGCATGTTAAAACCCACACAGAGGTAATGAAATGAAAACACATTCCAAAATCGAACCCAGCTGCTACTACTGCTCACCTCTTTTTCATTAGCACAAGTGCAGTGATGATCGTTTATTGCAGATTTTGAGTCTACAGGGTGAGGCAGATAAATTGTAATAGAGTAGACATGTTTTGTTTTCCATTTAATTTAAACCAATTGTACACTCATATTTAAATCTTTACTTCATAAGGAAACTTCTAAAGTGCAGCAGAACAGAGATATTGACATTTGTAATGAGGACATGAGTTATGAAACACCCTGTAGACATTTATCTTTGTATATTGACACATATAATAGGAAATAAATTTGCTGTGCATAGCTACGTGCTTTCTTTATGACAATATTCCTAGGACACCCTGTAGAGCACACTCGTCTGCCATAAATACACAGATGACACTGGGGTTAATGGCATATGCTCTTCTGATCCATTGATATCCAATGTCACCCCTTGAGATCGATGGAACTGTCGTTGCAATTGACACGAGATAACATCCATGTCTGAAGGGATTTTCTTGGATGATCAAAGTGCATCCGTTGCCAGTGCTAAACATTACTGACTGTTACTTTATACATGGACTTGTATTAGTACAGTAATTAATATGGATAGTCTTCGTAAAGTGTGCATCTAACATCATATCATATTGGGTATCATCCCAGCTCATGTCAGACAGCTTTAATATCAAATTAGCGACAGCAGAAGCGGATACAAAACGTTGTCAGTTTTGTGAGTGCACTTTTCAGCTCTTTTGTTCTTACATCGATACTCGCTTGTATTCAAATATAACCATCTGAGCGTATATACGAAACTTTTTTTCTTTTGTTTTCCTTTGAAAATCTCGATAATGTTAATTCGAAACCTCTCAAAGGGGGATGGTTGGGTTTATTCTTTACCCGTTTCGGTGATTTTACTTTTGTGTGTGTGTGCTCTCCCCTTTACCATCTGCTTGGAGTTTAGACTTTGCCCAACGAGGAAATATAGCCAAACCAAAAAGGCGAAAACTACCGTCATATTGGGTCATATCATTAACACAATTTATTACAATTTTCTTCTAATATGTTAAATAGTGTAATTGTCCAATTGTGCTCTCCGTCCTATTTGGGGTAGCCATGCTAAAAAGTTGCCTTTTTATTGGGTTAACACTACTTATAAAGCTGTGTTATTACTGGTTTACTCTAAGGGGTATCAAATGACTCGTTGGGCAACGCTACAAATAGCGGTTCTACAACAAGAGGGTGAAGAACTTTTCGGAATAATACACTCTATCGAGTTTCTCGTTTTCTGGAGAGAGCCCAAAAGAGGAGGAGAAATTATTCAGCTTCTTTTTATGAACTTCTCTTTTATACACAAAAGTAAAGTCAGAATTATGACAAAAGGGTTGTTGTTGTTTGGGGAGAAACAAAAGAGATGAATTTATGGTGATTGGACGTGCTTGCCTTTTAAAGGACGGTTGATAAGGGTGGTATAATAAGAGTGGCGTCTTGGGAGGCTTGTTAGCTAAATTTAGGTCAATTTATTATACCAGGCTGTTTAAATTACATTTGTATTATGCGAACTGCTCAAAGAATTACTGTAAATGTTTCAAAATTGACTTTAAAAACATATATATTGCAAACGAGTGTACTTTAAAATTGCATTGCAT
>LR142224.1:0-10817 GCA_900659605.1 Tisbe holothuriae | reverse complement strand
GTCCAACGTTGGAGCGGCGGACAGGGAGTCGCCGGCGATCCTGGTTGGCGCCACCGATAGTCGTGAGGGGTGAAGGCGAGGTCACTGATCACGATAATAGTCACTAATCCGCACTAGGATGATTGGAAGTGGTAGATATTACGGTTTAAAGTTTTGGTTTTCGATCTCTTTTAGTTCGGGAAAACACGACCGGAAATCGTGGTACGTGTTTACCCCGAGGTTGCGTGACCGGAAGTCCACTAGGATCGAGCGTTGTTGTAGTATAAAGCGGCCCTAGAGTAACTGATGAGGAACAAAGACGTATAACCAGTAAAGGTATTGAAATCAGTGCCACTCTTTCATATTCTTTTTGACATTCAGATATAGTTATTGGTTTAAATACATCACAATTGGTTTGCCAAAACCAATTAGTGAATTATATTAATCGGTTTTTCCTGGCACATTGAAAATATGTTCCTTCAATATAATTGAAGCTATTAAAGTAAAACATTAAGAGACTTAAGTTAACTAAAGGAAAGGAATCGTTATAATAGCAGCTGCTAACAAGTAGAGTTTAACCATGGAATGCTAGAATGGACTAAAGGGCTAAGGTATTCTATGGTTTCTATGGACTCGTATTTAACTAAGTCCAACATCCTGTGGTAATATTTGAAAAATGTCTAAAAAAAAATCCTACGGACTTACGGGCTCTACTTTAAGGATTTTTTCAAACTAGTTTGCATCCAATTTTTGGTATAATTGTTCAATTAAATGAATTTTGTCCTCAATATGAATAATATACTTTAATTGATGTATTCATTTTAAATTTGACACTACTGCCAATAAGTGAGGATGAACCGTGTATAAAACTTGTATATTATATGTAACACTATAAATTTAACACTACAATTTTTACATACACTGAAGCTACTCTTCTAAAAGTTAATAAAATGTTCTCTTGTCAATCTTGTGTCGTACAATTCTCCAGAATCTGTTCCGGTCCAGTACAGGCATCAGAATCTACCTCCATAGTCTCTCCAATGCAGCGGCGAGTTTTGATCCTGGAAAATGAGATTCATTTCTTCATATTTTAATACTCTTGTTCCATTCTTAATAATATTATTGTTCCCTACTTATATACCCTTAGTGTTTTCTCATTCTGTTGCCGTTTTTGATGCGTACTAAATAAAAAAATATATAAGGGAAGCTCAACAACGTATTTGTCTGCCTTAAGCAAGTAAAACGGTGACAGATGGCGCCATCAGGCTTTACTTCATTTCTTGGGAACTTTTCGGTTATGTGCATTTCAGTTAATTACTACAGAATAGGCCTGAATTTTCGGATCAACGGATCCAAGTCGAGTTTGCGTATGGATTCATTGAGCTTAAAATACTCCATGACCTTGAGGCCAAATTTGTTCATGTCAACCTACTCTCAAATATAAAAAAAGCATTCATTTTACATCCTTTTATGGCAGAGACACTTTTTTGTGTCGAAGAAGGAGTGTTTTACTATAGTAGAATATGTTCCCGGATGCAAGAATGTGACTCATCCTGGAGCGGATCCGCCAAACAGCTTAGTTTTATTTACGGTTACCTGAATCCTCCAGTTTTGTCTGAACACGGTGACCAGACACTCCAAGCAGTCCATTGATTCACAAAACCTAATAGTTATTAAAGTTATTGTCACTGGGTAAAATACTTATTTAATTCATAAAAACTAATGGTTACAGTTTCCGTAACTGAATGAGTTAATTGTTATACTTTAGGAGATTCACAAAAAATATACTGTATCTAACATAACATGTGATATTTACAGAATGAGTTTACTACGTGTATTATTAATAGGTATATGGACCCTAATAAGTGGAATATTAATCAATGCATTGTTTACTCATGGTATAACAACTGAATTAGTTACTAAACAATTCCTACCAGTACTGTAGACTCATAAAATGTTTAACTTACACTCTTTTGGACCTGTAATCCTATCATCATGCTCTGTAAACATTGCCCGGACCCCTTTGAGATAACACTTCCCACTATTTTCTTTGAACGTTATATACTCGCAAGAGGACACCTTGGTGCATTCATAGTAGCATTCAAGGGCTGATGATAGAGTCTGTGGGAAAGGCTTGTAGCCGGAGAGATCGTTGCCTTTGTAGTCCTTGCCACGCTATATACGAGAAAAGAGACTTAAAAATTGTTGGAGTGATACGTATTATCATGCATACAAACTGTTTTATTGTAATTTAATTCAAGTTTAACCGCGTTTCAAATGGATTTACACACAGAAACTTAACTTAATTAACTTGTTCCACGAGCTTTTGGACTAAATATAATAATTCAGAATTTCGAATTTCGAATAGTTATTAACTTTTACTATGAAGACGTATCAAAGAATGTATAAAACGTTATTAATTTTCACTCACTAAAAAGCAATTGCAGTTTATCAGCCCCGAGGTCACTCCAACCACTTCTTCAGTAGAATACTCCATTTCATCACTGAGTTTGCATGTATTGTACAACTGATTGTAGGAAATGGACTGACAAGAGGGGGAGTTTTGACAGTGGACAACACAATCTCCAAAGCTGGCAACTGAAGACTGAAAATTGAAACGTTATCTTTATTAACTTAGCCCAGCCTTGCAACAAAAGCCGACCACATGGAAAATAGTAGCTTTTCCTGAGAGCAAAAATAGGCAAAACTGGTAGTCATTTTAGAGGTTTTGGGCTCCATAGAGCCTTTTAAAAGTTTTGCTGGTACCAAAACTTTTACATACATTCTTGAACACCCTCTTCATTTGTGTTGTACCTAATAAATTGATTTTGTCTAGCAGTTAACTTGAGTTAAGCTGCTTTAAGCCACCAGTAGGACGACAGTTGGATGTCCAACAATAATCCAATTACAATAAGGAGAAAATTGGTAAACACGGAACGTTCATGTTGAGGTGTTGCGTTACTCTTATTTACTAAAGTTAGTTACTGTTCAAATTGTTATGTATAAATTATATCTTAGTCAAATATTCAGCATGAAAAAGTACGTTTATATTATTATGGAGGCCACTAAAGTAAGGCGTATAGCGCTAATGTTTCATTATCTTGAGCAGTAGTTGACCATGTTTATTTCATCCATATTACCTCTACTTCCACTCCTCCGACAATCCCCTTTCCCTCTAGAACACATGGTTTAGCACAACCTTTGAAAGCTCCAGCAACGTCGGTCTCGTCTCCATCTCTGGCTTGCATGGCCTAATAATGATTACAATTTAAAATGCTGTGAAATTACGGACTAGTTTGGTTCACTATTCTGGAAAATACATGGAGGGGTTCCTTTTTCCATCCTTTTGTAGCTTACCTTTCCGTCAAAGGAAAAAGCGGAAATTGTGCCAATTTTTCACGAAACCTTTTCATTCAAAACAACTTTGATGCCCTCCGCGGCGCAGGAAAAAAAGAAGAAACCCCCGAAAAAAGGAAATCCCCCTCAAAAATGAAAAATATATGTGTAGTACTACATGTGATACAGATAATTTCATTATTGTGAAAGTTTTGAGTATATATTTTAACTATGCAGACGATTACATTGATGTTTAGTTTTTCCTTTTCTGGGGATTTTCCTTTTTTGAGGGATTTCTTCTTTCTTTTTGTTGCTTTTGGACATAACCAACTTGTTTACATGAGAGGTTGAGTTAGTGACTATGATATGTTCCGGTCAATTTCACTTATGAAACACAAAAATATAATAGAAGTACTTAAAGTTCAATGTTTAAGGCAATGTTAAGCTGTTGAAGAGTTTAAAACGGTATCTCTCCATAACTAAAATAACTTGTATAAATGCCGAATTTATGAAACATGGACATAATTTATGATGATACTCTATTTTAATTTATTGCGCTAATCTGTTGTTCTCATTACTCATTTATTGGTATGTTTTGCAATCTTGTCCTTGAGTCCCTTCAACTCCTCCTCGGTGGGCATCCAGGACGCGTCATCAGCCTCCGTGTTGAAGATCACCTGGCTGAGGGTCGTCACCAGGTGGTTGTCGTTGCACTCCTGAAACAGTTTTTATGTCTCAGAAGCATCAGTATATATTTCACCAATACGATGGGAATAATAATAATATGAAGACCCAATAAGAACCACCATAACCATTGAAGCTGTAGTTGCTGTGTGTAGGTTCTATTTGCAAGTAAAGTTTTGTATCCCTCCTCTACTCACCTTTCCTGGCTCTCCCTCACAGTTAACATCCCCTGTCCAACCATGATACTCCTCAATGGCCAGCTTGAAGAACTCGGGAATGCTCAGCTTGGGATCTGAAACAATATTAATATGCCAACTGTTTAACTATAGTCTTGGATCTGAAACAATATTAATATGCCAACTGTTTAACTATAGTCTTGTACTCTTGTTGAATTACGTTCTGATTTCTCGTTCTCATAGGGTTCCAATCCTTGAAAGTAGAACGTCACTGTGAACCTGTAAAAGAGTTTAATGTGCATGTGGTAATAATAATAATAATAATATAATATTGATTATACCTCGACCAGAACTCATTCAAATTATAGATAAAATCTGCATCTTCAATTGGTTTTTCGTCTACATTGGCCAACACAATGTTGGTGGTCACCCGACCGAGGAGCTTGTCCTTCTCCTTCAGTTTCTCCATCATCTCAGCCTATTAAAATGAGTAACTGCCCGTATTCTATAAGTAATAATGAATTACCCTCTTCTCTGGTGTTCCGTCCTTCTTGACAAAGACCTCGAGAACCTTGATCATGGGATCCAGAATGGTCTTGGCAGCCACAGCCATGTCGGTGAAGGGCTCATCAACTTCATAATGGATCTAGACAAAATATGCAACAAAGCTTATAAATAGTTTTTAAAGCCCTTTAACTTACACTGTGAATAGCCATGTGAACCTTCATAAAGAGCTCCCTCATCTGGTCCAACTCTGTGAAGGGCTCCTCAGGCTCCAATAGAGGCTTCCAACGGTCCTCCAAATCAGCCACAAACTTGGGGAAGAGCAAGGCAGAGTTCAACTGGAGTTGGGACAAAACTGAAAAAGGGGTAATAGTTAAAAAAAAATAGTGGTTAACTTTGCTTCAATTAATGATGGAAAGAGGCCAAAGTGAATATTACTCATAGTGGTTTATTGCTCTAATATCATAAGGTTGATCACATTACAATTCTTTTTTAGGCTTGTCTCTATTCCTCGCCTTGTTGACCCTGGGTCTCTCTGTCTTTGCAGGATTGTCCTTCTGCTTCTCATCCTGGCTGTCTTTGGATGGTTTTACAAACATATCAGCCATTGACAAGAGTCCCTTCAGCATATCATTGTTTCCTGCCCCAGACTTCTTCTTCTCAGTATTCAACATGGTTGCCATGGATAAGAGTCCTTCCAGAACATTGTCATCCTTATCTTCCTTATCTGCAGGCTTTAACAGATTGCCAGCCAATGAGAGGAGGCCACTAAGATCATTCTTGCCACTATTGTCCTTCTTTTCAGGTTTAGTGAGCATGCTAGCCACTGTTAGTAGTCCTTGTAACATATCCCCATTATTTTCTTTGTCTTTAGTCTCTTTAATTGCTGGCTTCTTAGTTGCTTTATTTGGCGGTGATAGCAAACTACTCGCTAATGAGAGGAGATCATCAAGATTTGGTGTTTCATCCTCCTTCTTTAGAAACTTGTCAGCCATGGAAAGTAATCCTTTAAACATATCCCCATTGCCATTATTAGCTTTATTCTGACTGTCAGTGATCAGGTTCGCTATTGATAGTAGATCCTCCAGTGGAGTATCTGAACTGTTCAAGTCATCTTCCTCGTCTAATTCTAATTCATTAGGCATATCTCGACTACTCTTTGAGCCTTTACCAACCTTTGCAGATCCTTCAGCCAAGGATAGAATACCTTTTAGCATGTCATCCGAACCTTCACCTTTTCCCCTATTTAGAATCCCTTCTACCATAGCCATCATTTCTACCAAATCAATTTTAGGCCTTTGTACCTCTTTCCCTTTTAGTTCCTTATTGACAAAGCTAGTTGCCACCTCAAGTATATCCGTGAGCAAAGTCTCACTCTCAGAGTCAACCTCAAGAAAAGCTTCTGCAGTCTTTGCTAAACTCTCCCTGTCCCGTTCAAATAGTGCATGCGCCGCTTTCATAATCGGCATGTCCGCTATAGAGGCTTCTTGTTCCGTACCGCTCTTGATCTTGTCGATCTCGTCCTGCATGACAGCGGTCCGCTTGCCGTCAAGGCCGGCCGTGATCTCGATGAGGCCGTCCAGGCCGCCGTCCAAGGCGTACTTCAGCCGGGCAAGTTCATGTCTGGAAGGAAAGAAGGTTAAAGGAAATGTTCCATTGATATTAGCAATCCAAGTCATTGTAAAAATAAGGACTTCAATCTATTTTCAAACCACATATCTGTATATTATGGAGAGTTGTGCCTCAAATAGAAAAAAAGATCTAATTATGGCTACATAATTATGTAAATGCGTATAATATATTAAACAAGCTCTAATACTGTGTAAAAACTTTATTAATTATATGTTTCTCGGTATAACCGGATTCTCTCCTGATTAATGTTCGTCTGTTTAAAGACGAGAATATGCATATTCAACCATATTTTACAGAAAAGTCATATTTTCCAAAGTCCTTAAAATTTATTGTTAAGGCTTTTGATTTATAATATTTTCCCAAACTCCCGCTTAATTAATTTTCTTCTGATGAAAGTCATAAGCCTATTCAACAATATATAAAAGAAACCTAATAAAGTATTCTTACTTAAATACTGGATCAAATACGGCAGCCTTAAACTCAGCGACCGACCACCTCGGGCACTCATCGTCCTCCACAAGGAACTCCTCCGAGCGGACGGCGCCTCCAAGGAGGAGAGCAACGAGCAGCACACCTCCGAGAGACTTCATGTTTAAGGACCGAGAGGAAACTATCGATGTGTAGTAGGCATTACGTGTCATAAATGCGGTAATGTGTAGCATCATCATTAGGAATGGGAGAGATAAGGGGTCGCGGGAAGTTTATGAACAATGCGAGGCTACTATGTATTAAAATTATTGTATATTTTGGTGATTAAGTCGGAATGAGAGATGTAAATGAACATGATTTGCATTACTGTCTAGCTTGTCACTTATTCATATAGAATTAACTCCAAATTAACACTATTTTATTGTACCAACATAAAAATCAATTTATTCAAGAACCGAACCCAAGTCTTGGAAACACTCTAAAATTCACCGAATAAAAGGGGGTCATCCACAATGGGACCACATTAGGGATGCTTGTCCCAAAAGAAGAGTACATTGCACAGAAAGTATGTGTATAGCTTGTCCATTCTTCCTTTAAAAAAATACAACATTCATTGATTTCCGATAAGGGGGAGGGGGTGTAAATAAAATTTCTTGAGGGGTACGCCAACCCCAACCTGCGTGTGTTCATGTATGCCCACGTGTATTGACAAGACTCAACTAAATTGATATAGTACTTAGACTCAACTACATGATCTGGGGATCAATTTAGACTTTAGAGTCATGAGGTACCGGTAGTTTTCTGTGGTGGTATTGATTTTATAGCAATACTATTAGTTAGCAATGCTCTCATAAATCTGAGTAATTTCCTTAATTTTTTATCCCTCGCCTTGTTGGCAAGAATAATGAACTAAGTTAAACAATTAATTAATTTCTTGCGACTTTTTGTAAGGTGCATTAACTTTGAGCCCCTTGGACCCAGTTCCCCGGATCTGCTTCACATATTTACACCTTTTCAATTTTTGGCCGTGCCATATTTTTTTCTAAGCACTGATAATTAACAGTAAACAAATTGCATCATTGTAGTTTTACTGACTATCCGTAGAAACTAACCGTTTCTCTCACTCCTCTGTATTACAAAACATATTACACTGTTAGCATAGAATATATTAAATATGAGGCTTGCCCTGTTGGCATCCATCATAGCTCTCCCAATGCATACGAATGCTATGCCATCTATAGATGGTGTAGGGTGCGGAATCCTTACTCCCTGGAATATTGTTCCAGCAACAAGATTCAGAGAGGATGTCAGTAGCCTACCATCATGTTCAATAATTAAGAACAAGCAGATGGCAATGACATTAAACGCGAATAAGTAAGTTCCCATTCCGTATAGAAACTTTCATTATATTTTTTTAAATGCAATATGTTTTCTTTATTACTGTAAATATAATTTATACAGCAGAGCCATCATCTGGTCGCCATTCAACAGTTGGACAGATTGCAGCCAGCGTTGTGGGGGCGGTACCAAGACTAGGTCACGTAACTGCCAACGGAACAAAGAAGATCTGTCTGATAACTCCTTGTGTAAGGGTCAAGAAGCAATGCAACTGGATTGCAACACACACATATGTCCAGGTAATGTTAATCTAACTGACTTGGACTACCCTTAAATACGAGTAATATTCTTTGTAAAGGAATTTGGGTAAAGTGGGTGATGAAGAGCAATATCAATAGTTGTTTTTATGTTCTGTCTGTCTTACAGATCCTACTCCGTGTGGCATCACCCTCAATAATGGGACTGTGGCAACATGTGACCCCGACTCCATCTACCCCTGCTGCTCCCAGTCCGGCTGGTGCAGTAACCAAGACTGCACTTGCTCTGGCTGCTTTGACTATCGAAAGCTAAGGCTGGATGGGCGGTGTGGACCGGCATTTGCAGCTCCAGATGGGTCCGGTGACCCAGGGCATTGTGATCCTTTCTCTCAGGATGGCCCATGTTGCTCATCATCTGGCTGGTGTGGGAATACGTGGGATCACTGTAGCTGCGGTAGTGGTTGTGTAGATTACAGGGCCAAATAAGTTGTAGTATCATCACTAATCTACTTGTGATATTACGTATATTATATACAGTAAAAATACTACACTCTCTCTTGTCTGTTTTATTTATTGCAAGTTGCGCGGTTTTAATAATTGAATCCAGCTATCAATTTTGGTTTATTTTGAAAAAAAAGGAAATTTATGTTTTGCTGCAAACATGGTATGTCATCCGTCTGTTATCAGTGTGCAGCTGTAATATTTTTCTTCATTCTTAAAGTTCAAACGAAATATGACATAAACCGCCTTTTTGCTCAAACACAAGTTACTTGGGCATACTTTTTATAGAAACCATGAAGAGGAATTCGTATTCGATTTCTGCACAAACTTGCCATTTTGCATTAATTATGTCTGGTGTCATTGGAGATCATACCATTAGACCAGTCTTAGTATTTCTATGCGCTATGGAAAAATATAATTAATTTGCCAAATAAAAATGAAAATCGTATCATTATTCATTTTAATCATTTATTCATATTAAGCACAAAAATGTTGAAATAAAATAAATTATATATCCGTTGAAACTTACAGCCCTTGCTGTTTAAGTTTTATAAATTGATATTCTCTCAATACTAATAGCATAACTATCTCACCGTTACCCCAAACCTTCATTTTTTGACCAAAATTAATCAAAAGCTTAATGACTTTGTAATAATGAAGAACATTTGCCCCATAGATTCAGTATTGCGGATCTACTTCTTCGACTCGCATTGTTCTATTGCTTTATCCGAATCACAGAAGAGAGGGATCTGCATATTCTAGTGGTCTAACTTTCTTTTCTTTTGATTGGATCAAACTTGCCAACATAGATCATTTTCTCCCCTATTGTAAACTAACACAAATTTCATAGACCGCTAAACATGATGTTTGCTATTTTTGCATGGATCATAGTACAATCCTGGCAGATTAATGCCATCCCCTCATTAGGCGGGGTGGGGTGCGGAATCAATATTCCTTTTACTCTAGTTAAAGAATCATTCTTCAAAGTGGATGTCAGTAGTCTGCCTCCCTGCTCAATTATTAAGAGTAAAAAAGCGGCAATGACATTAAATGCAAATATGTAAGTGCTCTTTTCACTATGACATGAGTAAAATATTTTCAAATAGTATTCTCCTTAGTATGACTAAATGAAGTAAATATTAACTTTATAGACCAACATGGTCGCCATTTCACAGCTGGACAGCATGCAGCCATCCCTGTGGTGGCGGTACCAAGATTAGGTCACGCACCTGCCAACTGAACAATAAAGACCTACCAGATAACTCCTTGTGTGAAGGGCAAGAATTTAGTCAAATGAATTGCAACACTCACTCATGTGAAGGTAACAATATTGGTGACATTCTGTTTAAATTATAGAGTGTTCAATCATGCTTTTTTGTAAGGACGTGCGGTTTTTCAAATACAAACCGAGGTCGGTTTTCGGTTTCGGTTTTTGAAAAAGTCGGTTTTCGGTTTCGGTTTTTGATTTATGTAGTAAACGTTGTCATTCTTCAAACTTTTCATACTTCACGAAAATGTTCTTTCCTTCTACTGATACTGAGAAAACTACATAGCTCTATCATATCTTGCTCCAACAAGACAAAACATAGATGAATATATATATATATATATATATATATATATATATTTAAAAGATTTAATTAAAAATAAAAGTGACAAATTATTGGACTTTCTAAAAAACCGACAAGCAGCCAAAAACCGACTTTTTGAAAACCGACGTCGGTTTCGGTTTTTAAATAAACCGAGTTTCGGTTTTCGGCGTCCTTACATACTATAAATTCCTTCTAGCAATGTGCTCTGAAGACATTTTAAAAAATACCAATACTAATGATATCAACTCGTGATGGTCTAAAACAAAACACCTTCAAAACTCTTTTCAGAGCCGCAACCTGTACCGTCCCTCCGACGGAGGCGGCTTCATGGGCGTGGGCTCAATCCTCTCCAGCAAGGGCCATCCCGGCAACGAGCGGTGGCGACGCCG
>LR142223.1:0-10829 GCA_900659605.1 Tisbe holothuriae | reverse complement strand
ATTTTCCAACCGTTGTCTCTCAGACAGGAAGGGGGATAAATTAGGCTGTAAATTGAAGCATGCATGCAACTATTGAAAAATTAAGAAATTCCTCCTTTTCAAAGCTATTTTAACCCATTCTTTCTTCTAAGAGCCACAGCCTGCAATTACCACGCTCGGCTGCCAGAAATAGAGGACTTAATTACAGAGGGGCTGGCTTTTTTTGTTTGTGTTATTCTGAGTGGTCACAAATTGGGCAGTTGCAGTTGGGTTTCCGTGGTCGTGCTAGAGCAAGGATGCCAAGAGTAGACAAGAGGAGGAAACCAATCCATTATAAGAAGCTGCTTTTATTAGATCCGGTTAATATGTTGTGTATAACACAAGCATAAATGTATCAATCTCGTTTAAATCGTGTAGTCTTAATTTCCTCGCCATAAAACCCCCGAGGGCCTCGACGGCGTGAACAATAATAAAACAGACGCGTAAGCCACTCAAGATGAGGCAAAAACACACCCAGTGACCAGATGGGATATTCGGACAGGTGGAAAGACAAAAAAGTTGATTTGATTTCGATTATAACTGGATTGACGCATCGTTTTGCGTATACCGGTAAAAAGAGGAAATTAGTCTTTTGCCCTCTGACAAAAAGCGTCCATTTTGAGTGCATGACTCGTCATAATGCGAAGAATTCTTCTTTCTTCAGTGCGATCAAATTTCCTCTTCGTGCCTTTCAAACACTCGACACAGGTCGACAAAAACCACGGACGGGGATATATTCAAAGGCGTTTGTTTTATTATGATTCAAAGGAATAGGGTTGCCAGAAAGGCGCTTACTGCGACAATCCTATATGGATAAGGAGTCATTAATGGTGCTTTTAACTCAATAATCCATGTGGGAACAGCAAGTAACTGTTACCTTCTAACATTCCTAAATTTTGGGGAATTGGCAGCCCTATCTACATGACCTTATCGTAATATTAATCCAATCCTTATTTGCCCAGCCCTTCTTCTTCTTCATTTTTGCCCTCCAGACACGTGTGTGTAGTAAAGAAGGAATCGTTTTTATTCCCCAGGAATGCAGACGTTTTTGTCGCCCAATCGTAAATTTCGTTTTTGCCCCCTTTCCAGCTTAATAAACATTTCAGCGGCTGCTGCTACAACAAAGCATTAACCATGACCCAAAATTAATTATTACACGGAAGCTGGGAATTGGGGGAATCATTTTTGTTGCCCCCTTTTCGGCCTAGTTTCGGCCTAGTCACGACTTTCGGGACAGAAATAACATCAGAGTTTTTAGGTTATGGGGGGAAAAGGAAATTTGGACGCCAGACTTAAAGTACTTTTATCAGGGTTGATGTTATCATATTTGCATATGGACTTGTTTAAATGTATACAAAACCGTCCAGTTATCACAAATGTAAGTAAAATCTTCTGGTTCAATGAGCAACAAATATGGTATTCATGCTGTTTCCAGTCCTGACACTGGTCTCTAAATACTTTACCTTAATCATAAAGGATAAAAAGTAAGGCCACAATATGAACTTCTAAATTCGTCCACCCTACTCCGCGTGAGACAAATAAATGATGATGACAAAGTCTTAGACACTCCTTATAATTAAGATCGTTTAAATCCCTCCTGGACTCCTTTTTATACATCATTATTATCCTCATTTCACACACACTGAACCACTCTTTAGCGCCGTTTAATGTCAGTCTATGTCTAGGAATTAAACCGACTTTAAGACTATATCCGGGTCAAGAACGCAGGGCTGACACTTTGTCAATGAGTTCAATTGAATACAGCCGGTCTAAGTATTATGTAACAGTTTAAATTCCATCGTCCCTGGTGCACATTGCCGGCGTCACCCGGTCAATTTAATTGCGTCAAAATCTCCCTCCTTGTGAGGTCGAGCACTCGTAATAACAGACAACAGAGAACGCATAAATGAATAGTTTTTTGACATATGTGCCACGGGCATACACGGAACGCTGACCGTCGGATACATCGGTGGATTTTCTCCGAACGTATGTCATCAGACGCTGCTTGCATGTGTCTGTAATTAAGGGTGTTTCTGACTTGCTCGGAAACCCCCTTGGGGAAAATATTCTTAATGGTCATTCCCCGCTTGGCTGCCCGACCCCCCTCGCGCCGCTGGACAGACACTGTGTGGACAGTGACGCACAGACGGACCCACGAGCTCGGTCGTTAGCACCCCTAAAGGCAGTTTATGGTACGAAGGAGATAATGTTGGCTAAAAATGAATTATGGCGACCTCTGTAATAAGAAGAACTTGTCTAACAAGCAAAAGTTGCTACTACTTCTATGCACGTAGATCTGCGAAAGTATGTCCGGTTCTAGAATTCTGACCCGGGATATAAAAGTATTTTTGGCCCTGGGGCATCACGACAAAAGTATGCTCTAATTTGAGGTACGGACAGGAAAAGGGGGAAGCAATAATATGGAAGAGAGGAAATGCAGAAAATGTTAACTAGCTGGATTGTTTGGTTAATCAATGGGCTACTAATAAGCGATCGAAACAGAGTTGCCAAATTAAAGAAAACTCATTGGAAAAGGAGCAACTCTTTCAGGATCAGGTTCTTAAGAAAGATCATGTTTTATGTCAACCCTATATCGAGCATTGTGGCCAAAGGACACCCCACTGTTTTGACCTGCAAATCTGATCAGCAAAATTATCTCCACAGTTCTTTTGTTTGGCAGCAGCAGCAGTCCTTGATTAGACTCAATCCTGATGAGCAGCTGGAAGCCTCTTTGTGTTTTAACTTGTTACAATGGATGACAATTAGGCTTCTTCTTCAACATGGGTGGCGGAAACAAGAGACCCACTACAATCTATATGTTCACATCCTGTGCTAAGTAGCACACTTAAACCCTCGTATCATGCCTGATTACATTCGCAAATGCGGTGTTATCCGATATCATCTCGCCAATGTGGCCAGTCTTCTTTTTTCTTCCCAGGCAACGCTATTCAACTAGTTATACTTTCATTGTTCCCAGGGCATTTGCGGTGACGAAGCAAGATTATGGACGCATTTACTAGTGCTACCATGAGACGGACGCTATTATCGATCACCCAAGATTGCATACGAATCGTGGTGTACATGATGTGGTAGAGAGTGTTAACGGGAGAGAGAGAGAGAGAGAGAGAGAGAGAGAGAGAGCATCGTTTACAACATATTAGGACGCGGAACTGATCTCATTCTCTCGCCAAATTAAAGCTGACCCCGCTGGCTGCTCAGCTGCTGCCTTATGATGAGGAAACGCCAATTAAGATTATATTTTTAAATGGTCATCATTGTGTTATAAGTTGTGGCCGCCGCCGATCTATTAAAGCCGTTCTAACGGCATATGTTGCTGCTACATCATCTCTTGAAACACAATATGGCCCCCTTTTAATGACAACTGATTTCAGGATATTGCACCGAGTTTAATTACTTTTAAAATATGTGTATAGATCTTGAGCTTTTGATGACATAACAAAACGTATTGGAAGGCCTGAAAGCTCTCTTAGGATCCGTTGAAAGGTGTCGCCAAAGTTCAAAAGAAACAACGCCGAGGAGAGAAAAATGAGAATAACGGTGAGTTGAAGAAAAATATTTTTGATGTGTTCCTAAAATTCAATCAATGTTGCAGCTGAGTTCAGAGGCATGCATGAGTGCAGGCTGTTGAGGAATACCGAATAATGTTTACTGTATTTCTATTTAAAGATTATTTTACATGTACTAAATATGTAGAAATCTTACGAGGTCTTAATTTTGAGTGAAGGAGAGAGAGAGAACTGTGACTACTAATATTAGGGATATCCGTGTATATGAATCAAAATATAATGTTAGCTGTGTCCATGTATGGTTCAAGGTCACTTGTAAGTAAAAGAAAGATGCCATTAAAACTGCTGCTGCTGCTGGCCCATTATCCACTCAATAATCGAAGCAATAGAAAATGTAAACGCGGTTAATCCGAGGAGAGAGGGAACACAAAATCATTATGTAACGACATGCAAGAAGTGGAGTTTACATTTCTTCCCACTAAACAGGGTTGCCAGTGAACTGCTCTCAATGAAAAAGTGGGTACTATTAATGAAAGTTACACCTTGGTATTTGGGTTTTATGTTAGCTATTGTAAGATGTTCACATAAATATTAGAAGAAATAACTGCAATATCACTCCATATCATTATAATAGCATCCCTATGTGCGATACCCAGACTGAAGAACGAAAAGTACACCAAACACCGATATCATGTCAAAACGCAATGAAGAAACATTCAAAATTCAGATCTCGACTAGGGTAAACTTTTGCCTGTTAATGCTGTCCATAATAAATGCGTAGCAGTTGCGTGCTTGGGTGCGTCAATCCCGCGTCAGACATGGTTGAAAATTAAGCGAGAAATTAACCCGTTACATAATCATAGACGCCGTTCTTGCGAATTGATTCCGGTTTGAACAGAAGTCACGTTTGTCACGAAGACGATGTAATCAAAATTATTAATATGGTTGCGGCTTCATAACGACACTTTAAGCACGTTTCGCAGCCAAGGGGCGAAAACTAATAACTTCTCTTTTCAATCTCGGAATCCTCTTTTTTGATTGAGTATTTTCATCTTTTGCCGAAATGTGCCCGGGAGGCAGATCTTCTTGAACAAGAAAAATAGCCCAGAAGAAACTTCTTCTTGAGCATCATCCAACTGATTACTTCTTGTTCACCTCGTTGTAAACACAGTCATTAGCACGTTTTAAAAAAAGCACGTTTTTGACCAGCTTGGATCTCATTGCACGAGCTCGGAAGAGGCAAAAGTGCAGAGTCATCCTCAATAGTTGACGATATTAGTAATAATGTTACGCATACATTGCAATACACTGGTTGAAGTAGTATTCCTGTTTATTGTTGTTGGCGAATATGTAGGTTTGATATGTTGGAAATTCCTGATGTAGTCATAAATTGAGTCCAAACTGGAACACTCAGCTCGGTTATTATTATATTCCAAATATGTCCGCACAAAAAAGGCACTTGATCAAGGAACTCAAAGGAACTTTTTCTTCTTCTTCTTCACTACTTGAAGGTCGCGCTAATAGACCATGCACAGGGACGACATATTAAATTGTAACATGGACAGGGAGAATTACTTGGAAGCCTTTTAGGCATTGTTGAACATGCCAACTATTGTAAATGTATATTTAAATTAATAAATTACAGGTTTAAACAAATGTAACAACAGTTGCCTAGAATATAGTGTAACGTGGAGTGTTATGTAATGTTACAAAGTGGCATCCCTATCTCAAGAGGCCCCCATTCCTCTTGTGTTCTTCCTCCTCCTGCTGTTGTTGGACCCCCTCGCTCCACTCACTTACCTCCCCTGGGCAGGGCCTCGCCGATTCGTCACTTTGGGAACAATTACAAAGACTCTTTTTGCCCAACTTTTTACCCTCACTTGATGGCAGCAAAAACGGTAATCTATGTTGCAGAGGTCAGATTTTCTTTAAAATATATTGCTCTGGCGCACGCGTGGCGGGGAAAAGCAGCTTTTTGCCCTCCGTGCGCAATCAATTCAGGTTTGTTGATATTTGAGGGGTGGCGTTGGGTTTTGTTAGAGTTGCTTACACTCGACCTCAATCCTCCACCTACTTTTATTATTAAATCTTTCAGGAAACAAAGAACTTTTAGGGTGGGTTTCAACCCTCGACCCGGATTTTATTAATATGGTCAGCTAGCAGTTTATCTGACAGCTCAATAGAGGCATTTTTTCCGAGCAAGGAAACATAACAAAAGTTGGAGCTGCCTTCTTTGTACCATTTAAGTGCTCACATATGACACAATTCAGAGCTCGAGAATTGCTTTTGATTTATTGCCACTGCAGAACGTTCCAAGGAACAGTATAATAATGCAAGTGCCTCTGTTTTATCTCAGAATTTATTAGAGGAGTAGTTGCAATGTGACTTTGTATGCAAAATTGGTCATACTTACCTCTTCACCATATGTTATGCACTGGAAAAGGTTCATGTATAGAGTCATATCTTTACAATACTTTGTTGTCTTTTTCCTATTCCAAGAACCAACATCCTAGAGCTACTTGTTAACTGCGGTTGCATTTTATACCAAACTCTACTCTTATCTGGCAACCCTGTTGCCGTCGGTGTTAAAAATTACATAGGCCTGAAAATAGCTTTTCTTCGGAATCACTCAACCCGAATAGAAGATGACGCTTTTGACATTTTACTGCGATCTCTGTTCCGGTTCAGTCGTTTTTAAACTACCCGATATTAGGGCACCACAAAAACGAACCCTTTAAACGTGTGTACAAACAGTTATATTTAACCGGGTTGTGATAAGTGGGTCTCTTTTAAGCTTTTAAACCCAAATAGGGAATGGAGGAACACACACGTAACACATATGCTAACGAACGTTAATTAAAGGGCTCGGAAGAAGAAGAAAACTGACCGAGCAAGAAGAAGCATATGTTGGTATAGAGATCGTAATTGAAACAGCATTCCAGACTATGAACTACGCACAACAAATTCAACATAAGCTTAATAGGTAAAGTTAGGATGTCAACTTCAGGGAGTTATGTCTAAATCTAATGATTTTCAATTTTAGACAAGATTGAAAGCATTCAAACAACACAAAGCTTCTAATCCACTCCTGGCGATCGAGGTACAATCATAATATTACGTCAAAGGCAAGGGTATGTAAGGGAAGGTTTGATTGATCAAAAAGTAATTTAAATTTTCCCCCTTTTCCCGCCTCTCATAACTTCCTCGCGCTCGTTCTGTTCCTGCAAAGGCAGAATTAGCATGTTGGGCAGAAGGAAAATTCAGCTGTTTTGTTAGTAGACAAATTTAGACCCAGAGTGTAGTTCCCAGGTATGGGTAAGCCTTTTATCCCACACATACAAGTTCCTCTTTTCCCTTTCTCCAAATGAAATGAAAATATAACACAAATCAAACAAGTGTCTACCTTCACAGCTGCTTTGTCATTCTACGATGAAGTCTCTTTCTGCCTTCAGAAGAAAAATCTCATAAGTTCCTCGCACACGTTCTCTCAGGCAGCTCGTGCTGATGCGGTGGTGAAGCAAACCTTTTTGTCTTTTATTATAACCTGGGGCTTTCCCAAAGAATTTAGAGTAAGGGAGGAATGGCGGTTCTCGTAATAGCTCTCGGTACACAAACAGCTGTCAAGAGAACTAGGAAGAACACTATAAAGAGAACTAGTCAAGGACGGAGATGCGTGATTAACATTGTGAAAGTTCCGTCGGAATCTCTGGCTTTCCCTCGATCTCAGGGGCTCATCTCAGCCATCTCAGGTTATCTCAGCTGAGATCTCAGGAGAAAAATCTTTTCTTATCCTCTTTAACTCGGCAGCGGGTGGAGAACTTAGCAGAGAAACTCAGTATTAACTTGCACAGTGGTCATAGCAGGAAGTTTTCGAAATATATTACTATGTAAAATAAATATTGTCATCAACGAACATTTATAGTAATGCTTTGCCAAAACATTTTACATATCATTTCTTGAAATTTTATGCCACTGTGCCTGCGTTTGTCCCCAAGAACGCATCCAAGAGCTGAGTGAATAATATTGCCCATAGAAGAAGGAGTATATAGAATACTTTCTACAGGCAGCTAGGGCCGAGAGAGCTCCTTTCGAGGCGCCGCCCACGGAGGAAGCGTCAACTAATCTCCTATATTATGGTTTTAGTCCGTTTATGTTATAAAAAGAAACGTGTGCTACGATCTCTCCAGAGTCGTTTTTGCATAAGTTTTTGGCTTATGGTGCATAAAGTAAGACAAACTAGATTTCTTATGTAAGTAGTATTTAATAACTATGCATGTAACAGTAAATATATGCTGATTTTGTTTGCTTAATAAAACATTCAAACTAGTGCCGGGAAACCTTCGGATAGAAGAGAAACTAAGCTCACCTCTCAGCCAAGAGATGCGCTGCACAGTGGTTTCAATTTTCCCCTTTGTTTTGGTGTATTAAAATTAATTTAAGAGTCTTTAGGAATGGTATATTTGCCCAGTGTCACATGCTATGGGAAAGCAGTCAAACAAACCACTGTGCAGAAACTGCAGATTCTTCTTTTTTCCTCCCCTCAGTCTTTGACGGTTTCTTTTCTTACCGCATTAACCGCATTAAGGGTTGACGGATTCTAGCAATCAATTTGGTCCAAACTTTTAAGTTTACCCAGACTTTAGGCTAATAAACCCTTGTTGCTATCAGTATAACACTTTAATAAGGGGGATAAAGTGATGAGCTTAACGAATTAATTATTTTTGCGGCTAAAGAGAATTATACATTGTTTTTCTCGGACCTTTTGGGCAATGTTTTGGTCATTTGGCAGCCCTCAGCAGCCCTCAGGCTGGGTAAACGTGCAACGAAAGTTAGAAAACGGAACAAGTGCTCCTTGGTCACGCAACTTCTTATTTTTTTCGTAATTTGAAAGTCAAATGATGTTAAACCTGTTTATGGTACAACAAAAAGTATTACAGCTAATTTATTGGACTGTACATTGTCGATAAAATAACTAAATAACAAGATATATTATGTTATACACAATTTAAGCGATTTCTTGGTTTTCCTTATATACTGTTTGATGTTATTTCTCTTAACAGCAGAGTAGTTCACGCTTTATCCGTGGGCGGCGTTTCAAAAGGAGCTCCTTCGGCCCAGGCTGCCTGTAGAAAGTCGCAAGCTGGCGCCTTGGCAATGAGCTACCACGGCCCCCTTAGGTCGGTTTATAATAAGAATAATTGTATAATTTCAACCTTTTATCTATTGGAACCTTGCTCAAATTGTTTCTACAGGTCATTTTTGGATAAACCCCCGCCATGAAGAAGAACATATAGCGAAATGTCCATTTAATATAGGCGAAGAGCACGCTGCTCCGTTTAATGTAATTTAATTTATGTAATAAAATAGTCAGACGATACAAGCATTAACAACATAATCAATACATGTCTACATGTAAAACTGAACAAGTAATGTGTCCTAACGGCTATTTAACAAAGTTTAAAGCAATTAATTTCTAAACGTCTCTGAGTCTTTACATGTGTGCTAATGGCACTATTTCATTGATATAATTCATAAGAAAGCCATTCTTTCTAATGTGAGAATGATAAGCGTCCGTTTACTTGCCTAATTTTTTAAATTAAATAATTGCCTTAATTATTTGTAAACACCAGCTTTACAGATTAGTAAAATTGCCACCTGCTGAAAAACAAGTAGTTAAAATGAATTATAAGTGGTTATAGTCATTATACACTTTGAGTAAAAGTTGTAATTCCTCACTTTGGATCTATTTCTGCCATGGAGAAGAGTCAGAAGAACAGAATTATAGTCCTGCTGGTCATTGGCATTGTGGTCATACTGGTGGTAGTGGCAGTTCTCATCTATATTGCTGTATGGGCTACTGGAAGCAGCGGAGAGCCATATGTAACAGGTGATGAATCAATATATTCATCTGTAAAATTTGCTTACCTCTTGCAATCAGGTGACCATCCCATTGAATCCTGGTCATCCTGGATAGCTGAAACACAGTGTGAGCCTCCCAAATGCACCCCACAACACTTCACCCGGTCCTGCCAGAGCTGCAATGGCACCTCATCAAAGCTTGTTTCTTGCTCAGGACAGAATGGTTGTCCAAATGAAGCCATAACTGCTAAAACTTTGACTGGATGGAATAGTTGGAGTGAATGGGGCACTTGCAGGGAAGACAATCATTGTGATCCAATGGCTGCAAAGGTTTCAAGGGTGAGGGTGTGTGGCGATGCCGCACCCTGTGCTGGGGATTCATATGAGATGAGAGAATGTCCATACACACCATGTAACTTTGTTGCTATTGTTGCTAAGTTATTTTCCTCCATGTATTGAACATAGGTTTGTGGACTACTTGGGCAGATAGGGGTCCCTGTACCTGTCCCAATGACTTCAGAGTTGTGAGGAAAAGTCGCTGTCAGTATAAAGAAGGAACAAGTGATAAACATTGCATTGGGGAGCCGGAAATGAAAGTTACTGAGACATGCACAGGTACTCATTATAAATACTAGTATATCATTCTCCCAATAAGTGCTTTAATCATTGATGTTTACTTCCTTCAATAGTGGCATGTAGTACTGCATGTGTATTAATTGTTATTCCTCTATCCGAGTATATTTTCTTACTATGAAATAAAACATTCAATTGGTATAATATTTTCCATCATACACTATAGGTCACACTCGACGACCAACCTATGAAATGACAACTCTTGATCCGGATGCTCCCTGCCCTCCAAAATATGTGCTCAATGTGGATTTATTAGCTTGCTACCGCTATGACACAAATTATTATTCATGGACAAATGCAAGAGATAGTTGTAGGGAGCAAGGAGGAAATCTGGTGGTTATTGAGAGTGAACAAGAGAATGAGTTTGTACAGGGTTAGACTTAAAGATTAATTTAATAATTCTGTAAAACAACTATTGATCCGGAGGCTCCCTGCCCTCCAAAATATGTGCTCAATGTGGATTTATTAGCTTGCTACCGCTATGACACAAATTATTATTCATGGACAAANGATGCTCCCTGCCCTCCAAAATATGTGCTCAATGTGGATTTATTAGCTTGCTACCGCTATGACACAAATTATTATTCATGGACAAATGCAAGAGATAGTTGTAGGGAGCAAGGAGGAAATCTGGTGGTTATTGAGAGTGAACAAGAGAATGAGTTTGTACAGGGTTAGACTTAAAGATTAATTTAATAATTCTGTAAAACAACTATTGATCCGGATGCTCCCTGCCCTCCAAAATATGTGCTCAATGTGGATTTATTAGCTTGCTACCGCTATGACACAAAT
>LR142222.1:0-10824 GCA_900659605.1 Tisbe holothuriae | reverse complement strand
GCCGACATCTCCGCCTTCATGGACCTGTACAAGCAGCTCGCCCGCGGCAGGGACGGCACTCACAAAGAGGTCTTCGAGTGGATCAAAGAGAGGATCAACTTCTTTTTTTTTTTTTTTTACTTCTTGTACGGAGATCTACACAGAATCAGCAACTCACTACCAACAGCAGGGTCATCTCTACTCGAACTACAAGTCACACAGCACGGCCAAGGTCCTAATCGGGGTAGCCCCTAGCGGGGGGTGTATGTTCGTCAGCGATGTCTTTGAAGGATCAATCTCTGACCGTGAGATTGTGCTGCAGTCCGGTGTCCTGGACCCTATTGAGCCTGGGGATCAGGTGGTTGTGGACCGTGGGTTCACCATCCGGGACGAGGTCTCTCAATGTGGGGCGGAGCTGGTTATTCCCAGTTTTAAGGGGAAGAGGCCACATTTCCCTAAAGAAGAGCTGATGCAGAGCAAGATCATCGCACGTGCACGCATCCACATTGAACGCTACAACGAGCGCATAAAAAATTTCAAGATAATTTCAAATGTTGTACCTAACAGCCTCCATCCCCTCCTGTCTCAGATTGTGTTTGTTCTGTGTTGCCTTGTTAATTTCCAAAAACCTCTTGTTAATTAAATATAAAGCATTTAAAAATGAATGGAATGCAATAAAATTGGTTAACCAAAACAAATGTTTTAATGTTGGTATAATGAGACGTAGGCAATGAATTATCCTTTATTTGTATCTTGTCAAACTGCAAAGATAACTTTGTACTAAATTTCGATTGGCTTTAATAATCGTGGACCTCGATGTTCAAAATATTCAGGCAAGTAAACATTTCTATAATTATGAATTGCTTTTTCTAACAATGGCTCAAAATATTGCGGATCATATGCTATTTCTTGTGTACAAATTCCTCTTTCAGTCTAAATAACAAATTCAGCTTGCTTTCTTCCCGTAACGTACATTGAACATTGTAATTGACAGTAATAAGTGTGGGACTTCTTTAAAATTAGTTCGCCCCTGTCATTTCCATTGCAAAAAAAGGAAGCTCTCTGCTGCTGTGTTAATTTTGTCAGTGCTTCTGCATTAGGAGTTTCATTCTTCAGAAGAAAGGGACACTTTATCTCAATGAGGGAGTTGTCCGTCAGGCCATCTGGGCTGCAGCCAAGGAAGGAGAAAGTTTTTGAGACAAAGAAGCCACAGGTATGAACTTTCTTTCCCGTTTTCAACTCGTAAGCCCTTCTCGCTTCTGCTTCATGCTCGGTTCCCCACTTAACACTGGGCAAGAACGAAATATCACTAGACTTTTCTGTCCAAACATATTCAGCTCTTTTTACCGCGTTTGTTGTCCAGCCCTTAAACTGAGAAGCAGTAATGCAGATGCATTCTAGCCCTTCTCCATGTGTCCGATAGACTCTGGCCCTCCGTACCAGGAATGTGCACGGCTGAAGGAGTGGAAAATTGGCTGTTGTCAGTTACATTTGCTGCATTTTGCCCAAGGTTTGACTCAAACTGTTCACAGAGGTTCTTGAGGACAATTCTTCTTTCAGGGTCAATTTCATAGTTCTTGTAACTAAAGTCTACTAAGCTTCCCCACATAGAGTCCCTGGGCATGCTTTGCACGATCCTTACAAAGTCTTCTGCTTTCTCTGCAGGAAAAGTGCGGTCCTCCACACGGCGAGGGTCGAACTTGATGTATCTGTCAGCACAACGTTTCCTGTTGTAGCGGTGCGTGAAAATGGGCTTGGGATCACCCTTTCTCGTCATTCCTTTACCCCAGACTTGGGGCTTTGAGGTAGGAGCTGTCCAGATCTGAGGAGGGACACCCAAGGCCAGGTTCTCCGCAAGGTAGAGAGCTGCCGCAACATGGCTACACCGTTGGTCAGCTTGCGCCACACAGGTACACCGAGCTGTCGATATTTCGCCTCTGTTGTTTATGGCAACCATGGGGAACCTGAAAATGAAAAGAACGAGTAAGATAATATGCACAATGAATGCAACACGTCGTATGCCATGTTGTACAACTTGTCCGTCACGTTGCTGGGGCGTCGCGCGACGTACGACGTGGGCGTGTGCACGGCTGTGTCGTACAACGTTGCACGCAGTGCGCGCGCATAACTTTTTTTAAAATTCGGGCTCTGGTAAAAGAACATCTTCATTCCTCAGTCCTTACCGTGCATTGTACTGCCAGTACATATATATGTACACTATTGCAGTATAGTTCTACATTATAAAATTTAATTAATGATCTATTTTTTGTCTTTTCCTACCTCGCCTCTGATTTCTTCATGCTAGCCTCCACATTTAACCTCAGAAGAATGGTCCGGTGCTGATCAATCGCATACTCTGCCAAGTGGACCTTGCTTGACATGTACATCACCCTACCCTTCTGGACTGGGAGCTGAGTTCCCGAATCGACCTCAACCTGTTGGCAAAAATTTGACATTAATTGGCATGTATATATTAACATTCTCATTCTTGCCTCTTGGTTAGGATGATTGGGAAGAGATATGGTGCCCGAGCACTGGGTCAGGTATGATGTAATTGTAGTCAAGCTGAACGTGGCTGGGATGGGCACCCTTGCGTGACGAGCATCCTTCCATTGCAGGCTGGAATCGTTGAATACATCCAGTGTGGATGTGGGTGCGAGCGTGGGCGTGGCATCTTGACTAAGTAGAGGGCTACCAACAGCACGGTGGGCACGGGCCTGAAGCGTAGCCTTATTTCCCATCTTGGGAAAGCCTCGTTTACCCAGGAACTCCTTAAGTTGAAGGACATTGTAGCCGTCGATCTGAATGTGCTCCGGAGTGGGCGGGACGACACTGGTGTTGTCGTTGGATGCTGCCATTATGCCGTTGATAATGGTGTCACAGTTCTAAGGTCACGTCGCGTTGCAGTCCCTCGTGTCCTTTGTTTATTTCAACAACTCTATGCTATCGACATCTAGCGGGAGCAAAACACAACAAAACAGCTTTAAAAAATTGCGCGGGAAACCTCTCCTTCCGAAGTGCTATTTACAAGTTTATATACTCAGGTATAAACTAGTGATTAAAAAATTAATAATCGAGAAAAGAGTTATCACGAGTTCTGACCATCAGGTCACCTCTTTTTAATTAATATTAAATTTCTACAACTCACGCCGTTAAGTTTTACATTAGTAAAATCTAGTTTAAGCCAAGTTTAGCTTTCGTGCTTCTGTATGTCAGCATTATTTCATAATTCTTTGGGCTGATCTGCAGCTTCGGCTCGTCCTCCGACGTCGCCTTCGAGACTGTGGCTTGACGGAGCTGCGCATGGAGGCACAGATCAAGGATCTGAAGCTAGCATAGATCTTGCTCCGTCATCATTTGAGCTCGATTGTTCTACTGCCACTGACAACCTTTAAGTCAATAAGAAATATGACTTGTAAGTGTCGTCAATCCAGGTTTACAATTGGCATCACAGCTACTCTACCAAAGTTTTGAATGACGACCGACGTCACAAACGCCCCCTTGCTCACTGTCCGGCTACCACGCCACGAGGAATCACCACGTTGAATCAACAAAAGAGATTGGGATATATTATAGAGCATTTATTATCAGTCTTGTTTTATATCATTTCCATCTCCTTTCTACAATCATTTTTGTAATTCATTCCTAGTTATTACTCAGAAACTGCAAAACTTCTTCTTGCATTTTTTTAAATAAACGGTCGAAAAGACCAAAAACCATGTCAGCCGAAACTACAAATTAGTGGTTAGCACTTAATTGATATTCTATTTTTCTAACTTTCCAAATTCATGGTCCTTCTTTTTCCTCCTCAGCGGAGGCATCGAGGGGTAGAAGGATCTCACTGCCTTGGTTAGCCTGTGCGTATTCCTGTCCAGATCCACCCCCGAGCTTCTTGGAATCAAAGTCCTGGTGCATCTGGTCCACATCGAAGCCGCAGCGCATGGCAGACTCGTGAATCAAGTACGCCAGAGGCGCGGTCATGGGATTGCGCTTCTTGGACAGGTACGTCTTGCCAGTGCGAGTGTCCTTGATGGCCGTGGGGTTGCTCTGGGTTGATGGCCCAGGTTTCTCCACCGCGTCCCTGACATTCCTCTTCTCGCTTGCCACCTTCATCCACTTCGCTTGTTTAAGGATTTCGTGCTCTGCCCTGTTGGCCTCCGGCGTAGTGGTCGCCATACGAGAGCGCTTGGAGGACGCTGGGGATTTTTCTGGGTTGAGATTGGCCTTCCTCAGAATACTCGGAAGGCTCCTCTGGCGCTTGGTTGAGAATTCTGGGAGTGTGGTTGGTGCGGGCATGGGATCCACCTCCATGAACTGTCTAGCTTGATCCTCTGAGGACTTGGGCAGCTCGAGGTTCCAGTTCGTTTTCACTGCTTTTTTGTAGATGGCTCTGACGGTATCGATCCCGTCCAGGTCCATGTTCTTACGGGGGCTCTGCTCCGGCAGCCGGCCTTCGTTTCCACTCGAACCACGACTATTATATTAACGGCGGCGACCAGAATGTAGCCTCGCAGGCAATACTTGGTGATCGCTGCGGTGCTCGAGCTTCTACGAGCACCACAAAAGAGCTCATCTTGAAGTTCAGGCTGGAGACCTCATGGCCGTGAAGGCTCACCACACTGAGATCCTTGCACATCTTGACAAGCTTGTCGTTAACGTTGGCCGCCACGAGCGTGCCCTTGGACAGGCGCGTGACAAGTGCAGTGCACATTGCCGGCTTGTACACGCAGTCGCTAAGGAACAGCAGTTTGGACGGCTCATCCAGATTGGCACATACGCAAATGTTGTCCAGCGTGGTGATGGACTCTGAAAATAAGAGAAATTACTCAATATAATGTAAAGAAATCCGTCCTTGTTATCGGTATAAAAGAAGGACGATAAATATGTTCATCTTAATTCTCATTAATGATCCTATCGGGTGCATTAGACATAAGTTATGAACATTTCTGCTTCAGTATTGCAACTCACCGATCACCTGCTTCGAAATCGTGATCCGTCCTCAACGTCAGAAACGAGGTAGCTGCCCTTCCTTTATCAACCATGTAGAGCTTAGCAGTGGCTGCAGTCTGATCGTCCTTCATGACGAGATGGTTTTTGTACTGGCCGAAGTATGGAACGCATGGGCGTACTTCTCATGGGAGGCCACGAAGAGCCAATTGCAGAGCTGGTTCAGTCTGGTGAGGTTGCTGTCTAGCTTGATCCTCCGGGGGCTCGCCAACCTGCTCGAGGTTCCAGTCCATCTTCACAGCTTGCTTGTAGATGGTATTGATCCCGTCCAGGTCCTTGCAGGGGCTCTGCTCTGGCAGAAGGCCGTCGTTTCCAATCGAACCAAGACTCCTAACGGCGGCGACTGGATCCAGGATCTAGCCTCGCCGGCCCAACTCGATGCGATACTTGGTGCGCTGAGGTGCTCGAGCTTCTGGCCCACTGATACGCCTCCGGCATCGCTATCCAGATCCTTGAAGGGACTCTGCTGCTCGGGCAGCAGCCTAACCAAATCACTGTTGCAAAGGTGTCTGATGGCACAGACGGGATCGAGTGTAAAGCTGCGGAGACCGGTTTGCATCCTGTAGCTGGTGATTGCCGCAGTGCTGAGGCTCCTCGAACAGTCCAGCGCCTCCATCTTGGACACAAAAGAGCTCATCTTGAGGTGCTGACTGGAGATCCCATGGCCTTGAAGGCTCACCACTGAGAGGTCCTTGCACATCTTGGCAATCTTGAGCACGTCGTTAACGTTGGCCGCAACCAGCGTGCCCTTGGACAGGCGCTTGACTAGCGCAGTGTACATCGCCGGCTCGTACACGAGATGTCGCTAATAAACAGCAGTTGGGACGGTTCATCCAGATGGGCAGAGACGCAAATGTTGTCCAACGTTCACTGGGAATCTAAAAATAAGAGAAATTACTCATAAGATACGTAGAAAATGTACGTAGATGAGAAATCCGTCCTTGTTATCGGACGATAAATATGTTCATGTAAATTCTCATTAATAATCCTATCGGACCAGCGTCTGACCGGATGCATTATGCATAAAATATGAACATTTCTGCTTCAGTATTGCAACTCACCCTCATCTGTTCCGAGATCATGAGTGAGCACTGCTCATCGCCAAAAATGAGCACGGTGGCGGTCAATCTTCAGTCCACCGTTGGCCGGTGACAAGCCGAGCATGGAATACGCGGTCATGGTCGGTGGAGACGTTGTGCCGTTTCGGGAGGTTGTCGCTGCTGCTGCAGATCGCGTAGAATGCTTGGGAATAGCACCCAGATTGGGAATTGCACCCAGAGTAACTCTGCTGGAAGGACTGTTGTGGTTGTAAGGCTCCTCTCCGTCTTCTGGAAGAGGCGTAGACGCATAATGCAGGTCCTGAGTGCTCTTCTTAGCAGGGGGCAGACTCTTCTTGCCATAGTCAACCTTTGGAGATGCCCCTCCGTTTCTAAGATGGAAGGGGTCGAACGTCGGGAACTGCTGGCCTTAAGGTCGGCTGCGGCGGTGGCCGACTGCTGTTGTACGACCGAGTGTTGGCGACCGAGCTTCTCCTTCTTTGTGTCGTGACCTGGCTCGGACTGCATGGGCCCCAGGGGCTCCCTCGGACTCGCCAGCCACTTCAGCAAATCGGAATGGGTACTTGACTGATTTTGCTTCTCGCTTGCCAATCTTGGTATTCTCACCGCTCACCTTCCCGAGCAGCCTAAATGGAATACTGGCCCCCATGACGGAGCTGACCCTTTGACGTAGAAGTCGATGTGCTCCGGCAGCTTCAGAAGACAGCATCTTCCAAGGAGCGTTCTTGTGCACGGTGTTCATGTCCGTGGGCGCGCCAACGCCAGCTGGTTCTCTCCGCCGCGGCCATCCCGGGCCTTCTTTTTCCCCAGAAGTCTGAACGGGATACTGGCTTCCATGACGGAGCTCTCCCCTCTGACGTAGTGGTAGAAATCGTTATGCTCCGGCAGCTGCTCTTTGAGCTACACGACCCTGTTCCTGCCGTTTTGACAGCGGTGACTGGCTTAGACGGCTCCCTAAAGCGGCCGCATCCTGCTTCACTGCTTTAGGTATGCTAGGGCTGGAGTCATTCTGACACGCCGGTCAGGGATGTCACAAGATGCTGAACTTGGGAGACTTGCAGATGAAGAAGGCTCGGTGTTCAGCTGGTCTCGGATCAAGATCTCGCCGGCCTTCTCAGGGATGCATTTGTGGGCCTTCTCGGTGCTGCTGTTGCCCTTCTGCAGCACGGTGTTCTTACTGATGGGCGAGGCCAATGCCAGCTGGCCATGATTTCGCCGCCACCCTTAAAGGATGCGCTCGCGGTCCTTCTCAATGTTGTCGTTGGCCTGGAGCAGCACGGTGTTCTTGTCGGTGGACGCGGACAACACCAGCTGGTCCTTGGTCTCGCCGCCGTCTTTGCGGGCATTTCCGAGCAGCCTGAACGGGATACTTGCCCCCATCACGGAGCTCGCCCCTCTGATGTACTCCAACTGGCAGAATGGATTCCTCGATGGCCGCAGCAGATGGTGAACGCCATCACATTCGTGGTCATTCTTCCGCTCACTGCCCTTGGAGCTGAATGCTCATGTCCCCGTGTGTGCTCCCATCTCGCGGGAGAGCCGGCGGCGGTATCTTCGTTTAAGCCTTCTTGACCCACAGCACCTTCTGCATCGTTTTCTTCCACTCCTATCTCATAGAGCGATGATCGCCAACAACCGCAAGTAGAGCCTGCGGACGATGGTAGCTGCGTCCGTATGGCGGTGGTGGCGTTGATCTGGGCGTGGTGGAGGAGAATCCGGACGACATCGTCGTCAGAGCCTGGAAAAGAATAAGTTTCAATTTGGAGCATAAAACTTCGCCATCATTAAGCTCTTCTCTCTCGTGTTACATCTCAGTCGAGGCAGATCCGGCGGACGATGGTGTTGTGGTCCAGAACGCGGGGTGGGCGGACATGTTAAAAGTATACTAATCGCCGGATCACAAATGCGTCCGCCCTGTTTCAACATGGCGGACCAAAATGGTCGTTCATTCCAACATGGCGGACCAAAATGGTCGTTCATTCAAACATGGCGGACCAAAATGGCCGACATTGGTCGTCCATTCCTTTTGAGACCAAAAAACAACTAGGTAGAGCATGGCCGCGGCTCTAAAGCGAAGGGCTCGCTCAGTGCGATGCTAATGGAGATGGGATGGGAGCCAGCCATGGAGGACTTGGAAGAGTGAAGTAGTTAGATGCGACAAATGAGGCAAATAGAACAAAATTAAATAGAAATGTTCTGCACATTGGTTTCATTAATGAAATAATGAGACAACCTTTATTTAAGTGAATAAGTCGTCAATAGAGCTTTTAAATTCATATCACAGCTACTTTTCATATCACAGCTACTTTACCAAACCTCATCCCTGTAAGATTTTGCTTATAACGAATTCTTGTTCATAAAATGCCTCTCTATGTCGTGTGTTCCGGTCTATAAGCCAAGTTTAGAATGTTAGATGCGACAAATGAGGCGAACGGAACAACTAAATTAAATAGAAATACTCTGCACACAGTAGTGTCATTTATTGGAAACAATGAGACAACCTTCAAGTTAACAAGTCGTCAATCGAGCTTTTAAATTTATATCACAGCTACTTTACCAAACCTGTAAGATTTTGCTTATAAAGAATTCTTGTTCATAAAACACTGCCATGACTTCTTAAAAAATGTTTTCACACGTTCTTCTTAGTCACATCTTCATCATGAAGTTAATTTTGTTGAATTAAACCGAATCTCACCCAAGCTGGTTTGCCGGCTTCTTGAACCCGTCGGCCGACGGATAGTACACCCTGATCTTCTTGTTCATCCTGGTTAGGTTGGTGTCTAGCTTGATCCTCCGGGGGCTCGCCAACAGTCATTGCCAGAAACGAGGTCGGTTTCAGTACTTTGGCAGCGGCGTACTCTATGATGGGGAATAATACCAATTATACTGCGTACTGGAGAGCAGCAGGTAGTTTTTGAACTGGCCGAAAAAGGCCTGAAGCAAGCGCGTACTTCTCATGGGAGTCCACGAAGAGTTCCTCAAAGAAGCCCATGGTAGAGCTTCTAAATAAGATAATTCATGAATATCTTAGCAGAAGAATGGACCCAAAAATGGCTAAAATTACAATATTACTCTGCTGCTGACTTACTACTTACGGAACTACAAAAATTATCTTACCAGGCATGACGAATTCCAGCTCCCCCATCACGTTCCGGCGCCAGGACTTCTCATTAGACTCTGCTTCAGTCTTGATTCGCGACTCGCTTTCAGTCATCAATGGAGACGTTGTTCGCGCTTTCTTCTTTGGAGTCCGCTCGCGCTCAGCCTTGGTATTAAGGACGCTCGGTGGGCTCCTGCGGCGCTTGTTGCCCATCTCCTCTGGCATTTCCACATCCGAGCTCGTGGTCGTGGCCAACGCGTTCGAGGGTGTGTCTCACCTCGGTCATCAACGGAGAGGTTTTCCTTGCATAATTCGTTCGAGTCATCTTCTGCAGCTCACGGAATTCTTCCTCTCATCCTCATGTCCACGTCAGAGCTCGGCTTGTTCTTGCCGGTGGACGCGGCCAACGCCAGCTGGTCCTCGCCGCCGCCTCCATCGTGGGCCTTCCCCAGCAGCCTGAAGGGGATACTAGCACCCATGACAGAGCTGTCCCCTCTGATGTACCTCGGTTTGTTACACGCCGTTGTCCTCTGGCAGCTGCTCCTTGGTCAGCACGATAGAAGATGGTGCCCCTGGCACCGCTGGGCAGGGTGGAGGTGCTGCGACCGGCAGTAGAAGAAGCCGCGATCCGATTCGGAGGAGTTGTATTTGGAAGCGTGGGGACGGGGAACGCCCACTGTGGCGCGGGCCTCGTTGTAGTGGCGAGGAGGGGTGCAGTACATGGTTAGAACTGGAGCAGGCGCTTCTTCCAGCGGTCAATCTTCTCAACTCGACCGTTGACGAGCCGGGCTTGGATGCTGTTGTGCCGTCTCGCTCGTTGTGTTCTGGAACAGCCGAGGTAGCAGCGTAATCAAAGATTTTGGATTATACAATAGATTAGAAACGGCCAACTTTGGTAGTACTAAATATGTGAAGCAAAAAATATTGCCAAAGAGGGTAAAGCTGCGCCCTCATTGCTAGCTGAAGGTTGCGTGAGAGTCCTTTCCAATGGTTCCGTCACATTTCTGAAGAAGGTACAGCAAAAGAGCGCACGCGGTTTCTCTTGTCTCATGGTCCAAACTCACGGCAGACTCAGCTTGACAAGTGAAGCTGAGTTCTTGCCGGAAAGCTCAGCTTTGAGCTCGAAATTAATGGCTGCGCCCACGTACCCTCTTCGGAATTTGCTTCTATGGAAAGGGATTTCTTCTTATATATTGTTTATTCCAAAATCTTTGCCTTTGTCTCATAAGGCCATGAAGTTCTTCAGAAAGCCTCAAGCGGGCGCTAAAGTATCGTGATAAAAATTGCAGTATAAATTGTACCTTTGAATATTATTGTTTTTGCTTACGCTAATACATCCCTATATAATATTCAAAGGCGCTTCCACCAATGTTATCTGAACTTTGCTCACTATACTTTAGCGCCCTCTAGGGAAGCTTGACATTCTATATAGAATTGGCAGAACAAATATATATTATTAAGTATAGGTAAAAAAGTAAGACTATAAATACAGTAATAATCTGGAGTAAAACTTGCCCTAGTTAAAAAAAGGACACTTGTATTAATATTGAGTGGAAAGATATCATCTGAATATTTATTCCGTCGTAGATATGACCTAAAATAATAATAATCGGATTTGCCTTTGTGTTATTTCTATGAATCAAGCGAGCTGCAGTCAAGTATAATCAATATGGACGTCTA
>LR142221.1:0-10834 GCA_900659605.1 Tisbe holothuriae | reverse complement strand
GGGTTTTCTACCGGAAAAACAAGGGGCTGAAAACAAGCGTTTGTCAAGTGTGTCGTTGAGCGCAAACTCGTCGAAAACTCTCAATGTAATTGATCGCACCTTAAATGTCCGTGTGGACAGTCAAGTCGCACGTCGTCGTGTGGTACAGGAACTCACTGTCTTGATGATCGCGCTGAGGAACTTGATTTCCCTCTGAGCAATACATTTCGCACAGGTCTCTGGACACGGCTCGTGCATGGGCCAGCTGTGGGTCCTCTCGCGTAATACGCGCCACGTGGGTATCAGTAACGTATTTTAACCGGTCCAGCTCAGTCTGGAACGTAGTGCCAGGGCTGCTGCTGAGATTGCTGCTCAGCCTCTTGGCTGAGCTGCGTACCGGGGTAGGAGGGGTAGAGAAAGAAGAGGTTTGGTGATCGTTGGCCGATCGAGACGTTTCTTTCTCTGTTTGGTTATTAACCAGATACTTAATCCTCTGGTCCGTTTTCCTCTTCTTCCTGCATTTGTAGGCAGTAAAGGCGATGGAAAGGGAGGCAGAAAGTAATGTGGTGAACAACCCTAGAGGAACTTGGATTTGCGAGAAAAGTTGTAAAACATTTTCTTCAATTACATTGAAAGTGTCACCCCTGATAGCTTGTGTAAGGTTCTTAAATCTTTCTTCTTGTCGTGTGACAATACCCTCGAGTTTGTCTCTAGTACCCCTAGTAAAGTCGAGCGTTTCTATAATACTGTCGCCTACCGAGGAGAAAAAATCAGAAATAGAGCTATTTGTTCCGTCGGAAGAATTCCGAAAATGAAAAACGGGTTTGGTGAGATTCTCCCAAGAGACCGTGAACTCAGGCGTGATGATTTTACCGCGAGAGTCTCTCATTTGGCCAAGATGGGCTGTAGCTATACTTGTCATAAGGTTCATGATATGATTGTTCCATATTTGTGGATCAGCCAGCTGCCACACGGGCGTGACCTCTTCTTCCTTCTCGAAAATCTCGTGTGGGGCCAGTACATCGTCTAGAATCGGGGCGACGTACATGAAATTAATGCCTGATTTGGATGTAAGACACTGTTTGTAGTTTGAACGGATAAAGGAAACGCTATGTGCACCCGGAGCAAAACTGAGCAAAATAGGCTGGTTTGCGAGGCAGGTATAGATGGGAATGATACGCTTTACGCCAGTTAGGAGATTAAATCCAAATCTGGTAGATGTATAAATTAACTGGGAAGCGTCCGGGGCTGGCATGCTATGAATCCAGTCTTCGTGGAAGAGACTGTGTGTGTAGGCTGTGGCCCACCCGATGTCAGGGTCAATACGTATGGTCTTGTGCTGGAGCCAGGTGCTTGGGTGGATAAACGCGGACCCGGAAGGGCCTGAGGCAACATATATCGGGCCCGGCTCGAGTGTCCGGCCGGTGAACAAACGATGTAATTGTTTTATAGACAGCTTAGCGCCCAGTTTGGCTGCTCCAAATGTTGCACGTAGTTGGGTGGGGATGTTATTTCTCAAGAGGCAGTTTTCGTTGATGTTATCATATCGGAAAACTTGCACTGGTTCCGTGATCTTCCCGGAAAGCGTTTCGAATTTTTCCCAGATGGAATTGTTCATTTGAATAGAACATTTGAGGCCTAAATAAGTATCGCTGCATTCGGAATTGAAAGCAGAGAAACCAGGGAACCAAAAGGAAGACCAAATTATGCCCAAATCAGCGGTAGCTAAAATGTTTCTTGTCCGTAAATTGGGGATTTTCATTTCGTCTTTGAACTTACGGCCGTCTTCGCGGAGCCATCGGATTTGGGTGTCCATAGCTCTGTCCAGGAGGCTGGTTAGGCGGTGCATGGTGCTGCCCATTTGTAGTTCGTCTCTGAATCGCTTGGCGTCCCTGAGTTCCGTGATAACATGTTCGGTGGCCTCTCTTAGTTCGATAATAGCTTTATGGTTCATGAAGGCGTATTCAGTCACTCGGTGTAAATTGATTTCGAGTGTGTCAGAGTCAAAACGAAAGAGGGAAGTTAGGAGTTGAGCCAACTCTGCAGAGGCTCTCTGAGCTCTTTGTTCGCGACGAAAACGAGTAATAGGGGGGAGTGAGGAGTGGAAGGGAATGTTAAGGGAAGTACTTCTTTTAATTCCAGAGGCTCTTCTACTGTTTATAGCTCCTAGTCCTGATATGATTTGTTCCGTGTACGGGAACTCTGTATCTAAGCGGTGGAGTTCACGCTTCATTTTGCTGGTGAGCACTGCACATTGTTCTTTCTGTGTGTTCCAGGAGGCTGGGCAAAGTTCGAAATAAATACTAACCGGATAAGGGGCATATGCTTGGAGGCCGTTTGCTATTAATAAAATATCGCGATTGTGCCACTTGCGTCTAAAAGCTCCAAAATACATCGCGTCTGTTTTCCAGAAAAAGTCGAGAGTGGAATTTCGACAGAGAGCAGCCTTCCTAAAAAGAGTGTTCTTAAATGATCCTGCTGGCCAAGGGAGGAACGCACAATCGCTGCCGGCGAACAGTTGTTCAGCGCCGGAAAGCACAAATTGTTCGGCTTCTGAGAGAGGAAGAGAGTCGTCTAGGACGGTGAAAAAATGATCAAATGGCATTCGAGCGCAAGAAGTGTCGTTGTTTGCACTCAGCAGATTTACGCCTTCGTCTCTAGAAAGATGTTTTGCTACGATTATCGGAGTGGCGCAGACTGTTTTCAAAACCTGTTCTAAACTGAGGAGAGCGGATATTCCTAGGAAGAAATCGTCCGAATGCATGTTTCCTTGCCATTCTTTGCGAGTGGGTCTAGTACTCACCGCATTTACTTGGCCCTGTAGGGCTCTCATAGTGCATCCATGGAGTTGGTGTGGAGGGTTGTCAACATCGGCACCGGGGGCGAACCAGTTAACGTCCCTACCAGTCTTGGCGCGTAAAAATCCCTGTTTTGTACTGTATTGGACTTCAGAGACTTTTTTGAAAATTGTTTCAGTTAGTCCTCGCCTTTTCCTGGATTTCTTTGGGGTGGTCGTTATTTGGCCATTGTATAGTAATGGCAAATGATTAATGAAAGAATCTAATGTCATTTCTGCTTTTTCAGGGAAAAACGATTCGGTCATGTTTAATCGACCCCTAAGATTTCGCAGTAATTCGACGGTTTTGAATTTAATCTGAGAAATCATGTAAGCATTATTCTCTCTCAGATTCCGTAGATCCCAGACTAGATTCTCCCAAGCGACAAGCTGTTGAGCTGAGTTATTGTCGCGGTTTTGATTTAGCAGTGCGGCCGTACTCCGGTGCAGTTGTGTTAAATGGGCTAACTCTGTGGCCATAAGGGAAGACATCTGTTGGCTTTTGGCATTAAATGAGACGTCAAATTCGGTAAGGTTTTTATATGCCTGGGACCAGTACGAGATAGGCCATGAATCAGTGTCGGCTGTTTCTTCGATATTGGAAAAGGAGGTGAGATAAGACAGAGTCACTTTTAGGATGGAGATGAATGAAGGTGTGGAGAAAGAAGTCGAAGCAGGAGCGATATGAAGGGTGGAATTATTCGTGGGACGCACAATATTGAACTCTCTCAGAGAAGAACAATAGATGCTCCAAGCGTAATCGGCTTGAAGCAAACTCTTTTCCACGTTGCAAGTGGCTTCTAGATTTCTGCGCCGTTGTTCACGGGCCTGATAACCGGCCTTGTCCCAGCACTTTTCGCGAAAAAGTCTGTTTAAAAAGGCACCAAGCACAAAAGCTTCGTCTTTGCACGCTGGAAGTTGCCCTAAAGGTCCGTGCTGAGTTTCGTCGTAAAATAGGTTGAACAAGAGGAGGAGAAAAATGAGGGTGCCTGCCAGGGCGACGCCTGTTATGAAGAGCGTCTTCTGACAGCGTGACAGCTCCATGGAGAAGGATAAGACCCTCCGGACACAGGGACTATTCTAGTAGACAATGTGCCTTCTTGGGGAGGTGAGCTTAGACTAAATTAGATCGAATGAACGGTGGAAGAAGAAGAAGGAGGAGGCTTTGGTTATCATCTATTTTTCCTAAGGTATATGTGGTGTAGACAAGGTCTTGAAACAATTATTGTGCGAGTATCGGATGGGGATGTCAATAGCCGCATGATTATTTTGGGGAGGGTGTAGACGAGGGTTCGCTATGACGTCTTTTCCGATTATCACTAACCTGAGTGTACACACGCATAGCGCGACTAATCGACTCAGCAACCATTTCTGGTGTGATTTCCTGCGCATGCGTGTGAGCATCAGATAGCTCGTCGGATCCCGTGCCTGCTGTAGAGCTAATCATCTCGGAGAAGGATGGAAGCATCCGGAACGAGTATGCTTTGTTGAGAGGGCGGAGGACTTGGCGTACGAGGATGATAGTATCCTTCCTATGGAAGGAAGACACCTGGAATGCTTGTTCGAGAGCGGTCCCTTCGCACCAGAGCGACTTACAGTTGCGTCTGTCATGGAGGCGGTCTCTATATTTGATGACGAAAGCGGACAGAAGTTGGCAGATCGTGCCGAATTGGAAAACTCGTACATCCGTGTTGGGATAACCGTCCAAGAGGACGAGTAGGAAAGCTTCAGTAACACAGAAATATGAGTCACGAGGGATCTCACAATTGTATGGGACCATCGTGGGTCTTTGACGAATGTGCAAGAAGCGCCCTCTGGGGACATTGACGATGCGGTGGAAGTCTATGACCGGGTGGTATGGACGTGGTTGGGGTGGGGGGCAAGGTATTTGAAGCCATGGAGAGTCTTCGGTGACCAGTTGTCGTGCCACGTAGGTGCGCAGCTGAGAAAAATGTAGGAGTCTAGTTCCAAGAGCGTCTTCTAGGTCTGGGGGGAGAAGAGCGTTGTACACGTTCCGTGGGTCATAGAGGCGATGACAGACAATTCTACTTAGCAGCAATTGCACTATTTTGGCTAGATCGAGCTGGCGGTTCTTACCATAACCAGAGATCGGGTATCTTATTTGAAGGAAGTGTCTAAGCTGGGCATTCGGACGCCATCGTCGTGGAAAATCGACAAGCTCGTCTTCTCTAGGGGGGTGAGCTTGGCTAGCAGTCACTGGGACTTGTGCAGAGTTTGCCATAATGTAATGGTTGTCTACAAGGAGTGTTCACACGAAAGCGACGCTGTTGGATGGCACGACTGTGTTTGTGCGACTGGGAAGGCGAACGAAATCGTCGTCAGAGTGAGCAATGCAGATGGAGAAAAAGAGGTTTGGGATGGCTTTCAAGAGAAAAGAAAAGCGAAGGGTGGGGAGGGTTTGGACGATTAGCGTGGCTAGGGGATTTTGGAGAAAAATAAGAATAAATTGGAGAAGAAGGAATTAAGAAAATCATTTGTCAGCATCATGTAAATAGAGGGTTCATGAACAACTTTTAGAGCTGTTCTTTTTGCTGAAAAACGGGTTCATGTGTCTGGAGCATTTGCCTTGGGCGCTCCTAAGTGTTTATTTCCGGAAAATGGAACATTTATGTTAGGTCACAACTCCAGACGTCTGGGCGTGTTATTCTGCTCATGTGTGATCTTGATCATGTTCATTTTGGGAGAGCCGCAGATCGCTTCTCGCTCGTAGTATTCATCTGGATTAGCAATGAGCAACAAGTTGGCTAGTCAGAAACTTGGACTCGAAGCACCTTTAAAAGAATTGGAAACGCTTGTGACTCGAGTAGGAGCCTTGTCCATACGCTCTACCCGAACTGCGGCAGTTGACCTAGTGAATATGGCTAACTCCGCACCCCTGAATCTGTCAGCTGTGAACGATAATAAGCTCACGCAGACGGCGGAGGCCGATGGTGAAGTCGGACGGGCTGCTGCTGCCCTTCTGCGCTTGCGTCGTGGATCTGCGGCTTCAACGATCCCTAGGTTAGGAGCGGGAGTGACGAAGAGGAGGAACGAAGGAGGGAACGGGGCCAAGACGAGAGTCTTCGTCGCTCGGCAGGGAGGAGTCAAAACGCGTGCAAGCACGAAGCAGGCACGGCAGGTATAGGAATATTAGTACTGTCGTTCGCGTGAAACGATCGAACCTTTCTACAATCTAGACTCTCGGAACTCTGGTGACGACGCACGCCATGCTGCATGAGGATTGTGAAGCGATGGTGCAGCAGACTCTTCGGTCAACCGACGAAGCTTTCTCTGTTTACGCCGAGTTGCTTAATCGGTTGCTGCGAATCATCGAGCTACTACGACAGGAGATCGATACTCTGAAAACGTTGTACGGCAACGGAGGCGGAGTCTGTTAGAAGAAACCCATGAAGAGATGGAAGACTGGGGTTGAAAGCAATAAAAGCTGAAAGCGGACACAGTTGTGTAACTGAGGATGATTGATTTATTTTCGCATGTCACATTATATGTGTAGCCATACTAACTAAAAGCAGAATGGAAACACATCTGAGGCTTTAAACGGGTTGCCACCCATAGGGGGCGAATGTTTCTCTTTTTTTTGCAGCACCATTTGGATCAGATCCGAAATGTGGCCTATTTTTAGTTTTTTTTTATATAAAAGCTAGACATAAGAGTGTTTGTCCTCAGGTGTCAGAAAGCAGACCCCACAAACATACATTATCTGGATACTATAGCCTTAAGGCCCTTATGATAAGCATGAGAACGGTTCTTTACAACGGTACCCCATGCAAACTCCGAAATGCTGTTTCTTGTGGTTGCTGTAGCCTGCTCCTGAAATGTGTTTCACACTAAACATACAACTTGCAACGGCTGGAACTAAAAGTTGCTATTGTAACTGAAACCCGTTTGAGAAAACTTTTCGAGCACTTGAAATAGTCGAAAAGCATTTGGCTTGTTAGAACAGATTTGGGGGAGATATGGGTTGAATTAAAAGAAAGTAGAATATTTTAACAGAAGAAAACCTGGTGAAGGTATGTATAAGTCAGGGATCTTGGTCTGAGTCCGATGAGTCGTCGTTTTGGTAGGTGTCGTTGTCACTCCACGTCTCGGGGCGAAAACCCTGGATCTGGACCTCATACTCCAACGGAGCGTCTTCATCTTGGCCTTCTTCCTTTGTTGCGGCCTTCCAGACCTGAACAAGCTTCTTCTTCAGTTGAGGTGCTTTGGATCGACCGGATCGGTAACGGAGAAGCTCTGCCAGGTGTTTGGGCAAGCAAGTACGGGCCAGATGGTCGACGGCGGCTTTGTATTGGACCAGCATGGATGGGCGAATACCGGGGTATTTGTTTTCGTAGGTTTTCCTGACATCTCGGGCGATGGCTTGGTGGATAGCCTTGGTCAGGGCGTTTCTGGCCAGGATAACCAGATTATTTTCGCGGGTGTAGGGGCGGTTTACGAATCGCGCAACCTCGTCAGGGACGAAAGAAGAAGCGGGCAGCTCTTTGTACATGGTGGCCAGGGCGCCCCAACCGGCGAATTTGACCGCGAGTTGGGCTCTGTCAGTGACCTCGTCGACCCGACCGCAACGGCGCGCGAGCGTCGTGTTGTAATCGGCAGGCAGGTATTGAGTGCCGAAAGACCTCTTGATAGGTCTGTTGATATTGACTCCCGCCATGATAAGAGGAGCGACCTTATTGAAGTGTTTGTAACGGAGGGCGATCTCGAGAAGACCTTTGGAACGCCGCCCGCGTCTGAGGTCGACGTCTGGACGAGATAGCAGCAGGTCGAATATCTCATAGTCGCCTCGTATAAGACAGCATTGGAGGACGGATTGACCCCGGTGGTCTCGAATGTTGACGTTCAGCTTGGGATGGCTAAGGAGGGCTAGGATGGCTGGAAAGCGCTTCAAGAAGACGGCGGTGTGTAGAACCGAGGAATGGCGGTGTTTAGGTTGGTAGTTGACGTCTACTCCAGGGTGAGCTAAAAGGAGGCGGAATAAGTTCAGCCAATCAGCGTCCTTCATTAGATCGCAGGAGTTCTCCAGAAGATGAGTTAAGGAGTTCATGTGCGCCAGGCTGCTCGTGGTCACGCCGATCTCATTGGAGTTGACGTCAGGGCGGCCGAGGAGCAGAGTGGCGCATTTGATGGCGCCCCTGGAGATTGCGTAGCCCAGTAGGGTGAGACCGCCGTTCAACACAAAGTTGGTTTCGACGCTCACGCATGTGAAGGTCGGGGTGTTGGGTTTCAAAGGCTTAAGGAGCATGTAGAGCGCGACTTCTGTATCCGTGCTGATGACGACGTCCAGCAATTCTTGCTCGATCGGTGGGGTCATCGAGTTGTCGGGGTGGAACAGGGTGGCCATGATGGACTTCAGGCGTAGAGACGACCACCGTGCGTTGTTGGCGTTGGCGATCACTGCTCTTACTAGCTTGATCCCCAGAAATCCACGGATCTCAATACGGACGGGGTGTCTGGCAAGCATGTTGATGGTTTGGCAGCGACGGCCCAAAGGAATCGTTTTCTCGGAGAGGGGCATGTAGATGTCCCTGTTGGCTTTGTTGAAGAAGGGGCTATCTTCGTAGTTGCTGGTGCCACTCGGGTTGTACTTGAGGAAGATGGTGTCTCCCAGCACTGCGGCGTCCAATGGGGTGAGGCCGAAGGCATCGTATAAGTCGTGGCGCCTGAGGTACGGGCATGGAAGCAAATGGCTCAGCACGACGGTCTGGGCGTTTAAAGCGGCGATAAAGAGACCGGTACGTTGTCTGTGGTCCCTGTAGTTGACGTCACAGTCTGCAATCAGGTCGTCTGGTGTCCGCCCTGGGGGCAGATTGCCGGATTTGCACCAGTATAAGAACCGCGCAGTGTCGTCATCGATGACGTTGGGGCCGTGCGGCGGTGGCGGCTCCATATTGAGGTGGACGGGGTTGAGATGGCACCCGGGGTTAGAGGAGGAGGATTAAGACTGCCACTTCTAAAGACTTATCAGTGTTCATAGTCGTCACTGAAACGACAACGTATTCACTTTCACTTATTTTAGTGTCTGGAATCAACGAAATATTGTCAATCATGGTATTTAGTAGGTCCATGGATTTGGTTTATAAACGTCTCACTTTATTATTTAGGCGGAGGCGTGACTGGCACTCAGCGTGTGTCCGTTTTGGCGGCGGGAAGAGAACTGAGTCATTCTCACTGCCAATGAATGTAAGCGGGGCCAGTGGGGACGAAATATGCGAACGGCTGAGGTGGTTCGTGTATTTCTGCGGGGGCGGCGCCTAGAAGACCGTCTTCCTTTCGGTCTTCGGCGTCCGCTCTTTGCTGAGCGAGCCCGTTGACGAGGGACTCGAGGCGGCTCATGTCTTGACGAAGCTGAGCGTAGGTTGCCAATGTTCTTCCGTTCGGGACTTCTTTGGGGCATCCGAACAGATTTTGGGTATGTAACATGGACAACTTCAAATTCTTGACTTGCGAATTGACGCTGGTCACGAATTGTTGTCCGTTCCTGTCTAAAGTGTTGAGCCTCTCTATGGCTACTTTAAGCAGGGAATTATTCTCTTGAACCGTGTTTGCCAGCGCTCCTTGGCACGCGCATATCTGTGGAGGAGGGAATGGAGCAGGGGCGGGGAAGTGTTGAACGCCATTATATTGGACGACCTGAGGTGGTGGCTGCCGCTTTGCTACTGGAAGGAATGGTTGAGCACAAGGATTGAGTCCTGAGCTCATTTCCAAGTGCACAGTGTGGCCGATGGAGTGGGACTGTGTCTCGAGTATCGTAATTCCTTCTTTAAGGCAGAAATTTTGGCGAGCTTTCTCTGGATTTATGTCTCATGACTGGGCGTGGCTTACATCTTCGACAGAGACGTACTAAATTAGTCCGAGTTCTCTTGAATAAAAATGCGGCATTCTTATATTCGTGAAAATGCGTGTGTACAGTCGGTTGCGAAGATAAAACACAAGCGTGACAGATCGTCAAACGAAAGGAAATCACAAATGGCGATGTTGCTCGTCCGTTGGCAACAAAGCATGGAGCTTAAGCGATTCTTCCCCTTAATTGTCGAAGAATAAGAAAACGGAGTGTAGAAAAATGGATTTTGATGATCGGGAGACGATCGTTTTATTTCACGAGACATTACTATAATACATGGAACAAACATGGAAAAAGGAATTACATGTTATTAACTATGCGTCGTTAGAGCGGGCTATCTGTTAGCAATAGTGTGCTACGTCACTTAATCCGTGATTTATTATATGCGAAAAGGTCACATTTATATTTATTCAAAATTTTCTTGTAAAATGGTTAGAGAATAAAATTATGCCTATGGTCTGGCCGTCTCATTTCTTTTGCTTGTTGTAAGAATCCGCGTGCGGACACTTAAGATCGACCAGATGCTCAGCCAGATGTTTACTCTGGTCGCGAGCCTGGCGCAGGTCATCCTCAAGACGTTTGACACGCTCGTTACTGGCCGAAACGTCGCTTTCTAATTTGTGCACAGTGGATTCGATTTGTTTCTTATAGAGTTCAATATGTATTTCGGCGTAGCGAAGAAAAATCAGGAACCAATTCGTCTTCGCATCCATAGAAGCCATAGTGGGAACTTGCTGCAGGCAGAGATGAGCTTTGCTCTTGCCAGGAAGGTATTCGCGGCACAGTTCGCCAAATACGCTATGGTCGACTGCTAGAAGTGGATTGTTAACCGGCTCTCCCGTGGCTTCGATTGTTGCCACGAGAGCGCGGGCACAAAGCTCCAACTTCACCATGCGAGTCTGGAAATCTTTCAAAGTTATGGGAATAGCTACTCTACCAATAGTCAGGGTCTTGTTGACATTGCCGGTCCATCTTTGGTTCGACTTCAGGGCGAGTTTCTCTTTGGGTTTTAGCGGGGCGTCTTCGGATGGGTCGGCCTTCCCGGTGGCGGCGCGTCTCTTCTTGGCCCGCGAGCTTCTTGTGAGATACGGCGTGGGCGTGCCAGTGGACCGAGGCGATGGGTAGGCGTGGTCCTTTCCGCGAGATGTTGATGGGCG
>LR142220.1:0-10829 GCA_900659605.1 Tisbe holothuriae | reverse complement strand
GAGAGCTAGACGTTGCTAAAGAATGTGACTGTGATAGACTCAAGTGTGCAGCTGAGCCACAAAGGGTGAGCAATTAAAAAATGGATTAGGAACCAAGCTTTTTAACTGAGTTACATTCCAGTTTGCAGTAACAGAAACCATCATCCATGAAGGCTGGGATGTTAGGGGAACGAGGTCTTACCAGAACGACATTGCCCTCTTGAGACTGGATCGACCTGTGGAAATCACTGCCAGTGTTCAACCCATCTGCCTACCCTTGGAGCCAGAACAGCTTCCCTTAGCAGACCTTGGTGGAACCATCATTGGAGTCAACCTGACAGTCGTTGGCTGGGGAAATACCTTACGCGGCGATGATGCTTTTAACTTTGTAAGAAGTATTATAAATTCATTATTAACCCATGTTTTAACATGTTTTATATATAGAACACTTTTGGAGTGTCTTCACCAGTCTTACAAAAGGTTCGAGTACCAATTTCGAGTAACAGTGAGTGCGTTGACGCCTACAAGCAACATTTTAACCAGGATATTGATCCTGCCAAGCAGCTCTGTGCAGGCAAATTTCAGAAGGATTCTTGCAAGTAGGGGATTACATTGGATTTATATACGTGGATATTAATTGATTATTTGAGTAGGAGTTTACATTGGATTCAATTATATTAGTTGAAATTAATTGATTCTTTGTAGAGGCGACAGTGGCGGACCCATGTTCAATGTGGACGGCCAGGGTCACGTGTATCAGCTTGGAATGGTCTCTTTTGGAGCGTCACTTTGTGGCAATGGGGTGCCCAGTATTTACACCAGGGTTACACATTACATTCAGTGGATTAGGGATCATATTAAACCATAAGAGTAGCATCTGCATTGTAAAGCATTTTTACATAATTTAATAAAATACATTTAACATTGATGACATACGTAAAAACTGGAAACCCCTGAATATTTAAACTCTTTAAGAAAGTAAAGGCTTCCTTTTAATGTAAAGAATATATAAAAGATATAGTTAGTACATGGTAAAAAGTAGTTGATTTTTTTGACAAAAAATGTAAAATACCCTTCTGGCCAAGTTTGTTGACTCTGTCATGACTTGCAACATTACGATAAAATTATAATAGTACGTTTTCCTCCATAGGCATTCTTTTCTGAAAGCATATGTTCTTTGTTCAATGGATATAGAACCAACAATGCTGTGATAACATATTGCCAAGGAAAATCACCATCTTTTAACATCCATGTTCAATGCGCATAACGAAAAAGTGCAATAGTGGGAATTCCATTTATTGGCATATCTTTCAAAATCAGGTTTTGAAGCCAATATATTGCATAATTATCACTTTATGCAGATCAGAAAAAGAATATATATTTATTTACTTGAAATCTTGATACCATTTTTTCAATATTAGTTTAAAATTAATCATTATGCTTCTTCAGAGCAAGTCAAAAATAACTTTGACATTAAAAGCGTAATTACTTCAAATATATTTGTGCTGTAAAACCAATTAATCGTCCGGTGCTCTCCCAAATGTCGAGTGTACTCAATGATCTCCTTAAAACCACCAAGAGCTCCAACTTCGTTCGTCATTTGATTGCAGTGTTTCGACAAAGAAAGACGTTCATTATGCACTTAACATATTTGGCGGTTATAATAATATCTTATGCGGGTTTATGCCAGGGTTGCAGTACCGTCTTTACGGACAAGGGCACACAGAGGTCAGAGCGGTGTCAGTTCCCTTTTACATATAAAGGTAATGTTTTAATTCTAAAGTAACGTATAAAGTGTATAAAATATGCATAAATAGGCAAGACCTACAAGGAGTGCACCAAGGACCACGATAACACCGACCGCCTGTGGTGCTCAGTGGAGACTGATCGCGATGGCAACCACCTGACCAGCCAGGGCCGGTGGGGATACTGTGAGGCACTCAGCTGTGGTAACAGACGGACGACTACACGGCGACCACGCAGCCCCTCGCTCTCTGTACAGGGCAGGGGCAAGAAGGGCAACGAGAACAGCAAAGGAGAGACTTGCAACACTGTAAGTACAAGCACTCTAACTCTAATCATTATCAGAATAATTTGACTTACGACTTCTAGGTCTCCGGCCCCACTCCCAACCTCCCCTGCGTCTTCCCCTTCAGCTTCCGCGGCACCAAATACAAGGACTGCATCACCGTCGCCTCCCCGGACCGCACCCCATGGTGCTCCACCTCTGTCAACGGCAGCGGCGTGCACCAGACGGGCAGCTGGGGCAACTGCGAATGCAAGAAGAAGGGCGGCGGGGGCGGCGGCAGCGGCATCTGCAACCAGCCCAGGGCGTTCAACTCATTCAGAGCGGACGGCACCTTCCTGCCAGAGCTCAGCAGCGGCCTTTGCGGCGGCGTTAACCCTGAGACGTCCTTCATCATTGGTGGACAGGATGCGGATGTGAACCAATACCCGTTCCCGGTGCTCCTAGGGCAGAGAAGGAGCGATGGGCGGTACTTTTACTTCTGCGGAGGGTCGTTGATTAATCGGCGGTATGTGATGACGGCGGCGCATTGCGTGGACCGGGGCGTGGAGGGTGTGGAGGTGGCGCTCGGGGAGCTGGACACGAGGACGGATTGTGATTGTAATAATAAGGGGGTTTGCTCACCGGAGCCGCAGAGGGTAAGGTTAACAATATGGCACAGTGGTTTCCGATGGTACTAATACTCTTTTATTGATCTCAGTTCCGCATTGAGCAACTGATCCTGCACCCGAACTGGCGCGGCTTTGGCAACGACAACAGCCACAACGACATTGCCCTCATCCGGATGTCTGGCACTGCGACCATCACCAGCTCGGTCCGGCCCGTGTGTCTGCCGCTGAATGAGGCGGAGGTGGCGGAATTCCTCGGGGTGCCGGATCTGCACAATGGGATCGGGAATAAGAACGTGACGGCCATGGGATGGGGGAGGACAAAGTCGGATGATCCGGGAGATCTGGTAAGTGTTGTAAAAATCTACATAGCTTAGTGTCTAAAATGCGCGCGTTTCTCTAGACCATGGAAAACTTATGTAAAGCACGTTTACTAATACTTGTACTTAGTAATTTTATTATTAGTTTTAAAAAAGCTAGGCATTTAATCAGGCCGTCGCAAGCAATAGCATACACAAGATAAGAATCTTCATAGGAATAGGATCCTAGGAAATACCTTTCAATCTTAATCTCTCTTGCAGGCCACAGGGGGTCAGGCCTCCTCTTCCCACCTCAAACACGTCAAGATCCCGGCCTTTGCCCCGCTCCCCTGCGAGGACCGCATCCGCCAGGCCTTCAGCAACCGCATCGACAGCAACATCCAGATGTGCGCCGGCAAGTTCGGCTCCGACAGCTGCCGCGGGGACAGCGGCGGCCCGATCGGCATGGGGAACCCGAACAGGCCGCAGTTTGTGCAGCTGGGGATTGTGTCGTATGGTGCGCAGGAGTGTGCGAATGGCATCCCTGGGGTGTATACGAGGGTGACCGGGTATATTGATTGGATTAGGAGCCAACTGAGGCCATAGACTAGACTTGATTGTTATATCGAGTTTATTGAATATTTCAAACTTTTATGGCTCACACATGCACAATAATAGAGGTTAACACTGAGATACAGTTTATAATTGAATTATGAATGAATTTTGACATTATTTATGGAAGATGTTTTACCGTAAATTGAACCCTTTGTCTCCAACGTCATTAGTATTATAGTTCATTAATTAATAATAATTATTAAGATCCTTAGTTCTTAGACTGGACTATTTCATTCTGCCAATTCAGACAAAGTCCTTCTTTTTCAAATCCACCAATGCAAATGGTGGCTGAATATTACCATTTTCAACATTGGTTTCTTGCTGCGGACCATGGACTTCGGGATTAGTTATCTCGTTGTTTCCAAGTTGCTCACCTCCCAACAGGTGAAGCTCAGTCCCATTAGCTTCAGAATCAAGATCCCTCCGACTCGGAGAAGGACTTGGCTTCAGTAGTTTGTAGGCAACAAATCCAACAAGGCTTGCTAATCCCAGTCCTCCGACACTTAGACCGACTATCATAACCCATGATGTTTCTTCGGCCTTTTGATATGACTCCCTTCTACTCCTGTCTGGATGGGAAACCTGCTCAATGCCGTCTGTAGTAGTAGTCTCATACACAGGTTGGCACATATCCGCGTCTCGGCCAGAAGTACGGAGCTGTGCCTCAAACCCAGGCAGGCATGGGCCGCAATCTTGAGCGGAATGCGAGCAACTCCGCCGCCTAAATGAATATTAATATTAAACTTTGTGGCTTACAAGAGACTTGTTTTTTTTTATCTTACAATGAATCCTCGCGGTTCATCCTGCCACATGAGAAGCATTGATTGCAGTAATCAACAGAGAAATCGCAGTATTCTCCTTTGCGGCAATCATGGTCTTTGGAGCAGGGAATCTGGAATAAGACAAGTTTTATTATCGAATACATCAGTTCTGAATGCTGAACCATGTTTTACCAGTTCATTGGCCGTTTGGGTTGATGAAAGGGCAACTCCTTGAACCACGATAGGTAGAAAGAGGACGAGTAACATCATTTTGCGGTTTATAACATTGTTTGTCAGTTTCTTCATTATTTTAAAGAACAATGTGATATTTGTCTTGAATATATTCTATACGTATACACTACAACGGTGCAGGGCCTGCAGGGGCTTTAAAAGTGACTGATAGATGTCATTTATATTTATAATTTATATTTATCAATATGTATACCAGTACCATGAACCTACTATACAAGAGCTCTTGTATAGTAGGTTCATGACCAGTACCGACTATTTCTTCAAAAAAGGTTAGAAATTTTGGATCTTTGCCATTACCCGTCATTCGTCAATTTATATTGTCACGGTATTAAGACCCTCATTATGTCTATAGGTAGAAGCTTAGGAATGAATATATAATGAGGTATAATTACGGCATCACAAAAACATAATACAGATATTAAAACTATATAGCTGTCGCCAGTTAACGGATTCCTTACCGTTCTAATTCATGACACCCTTTTCATTAATAATACCCAGTAAGATGAGTAAACGGTGCAAGGACCCAAGTCCATGGGTAGGCCTTTAGTTATATAACTGTGATTTGCTCTAGAGCATAAAGTAAACTAACTTGTCGAGGGTATGAAAACCTAATCTATATGTTCACACACAATAAAAAAGAACTAGACACAGTGAGCAAATAGGCTTTATAGCCTTTCATAGCATCATCAGTTTCTTGATAAGATATTAAATACACAAATGCGTCATCTGGGGTTTGTGACAAAATTAGCAAAATAGGCAATTAGAATTCAAGGTATACATATTTAGAGAATTGTCATTACTTTACAAAGGCTTTTTTTCTATACTTTAATTTACCCCCTTGACTATAAGGAAATTTGTATATGAACAATTGTATAGCTGAGAAGCGCAAGAATATCCAACAAGATCTTTCCCTTTTACAAGAATTCTCTCATGCAGAAAAGACTCCAGCGGCCATCCTCATGCATTTCACTCCCACATCGCGATGGCCCTTCAGGACAGACAATGTGTGTCCATTGCACGCTAACAAACAACCCTACAGACATCTCCTTACCATGCAACTAACGCGGCTACTCTTCTTCTCATTCCCAGACCTCCTTTTATCGCGCTTGGCCGCGGGACTCTTTTTGTCCCAAGTTGCCTCCTCCTTTCTAGTCTGATCGCCCCACTCGAAAATGTAAAAGGGCTCTGGCGATGGCGGAATCTGACTTTGACCGAGGAGGAGGAGGAAGAGGAAAGAAGGCCAAGTGGGAAAAGATAAGCTATTTTTCGTGTTTTCGGTTTATACATTGGTAGGGCTGCCATTGGACGATGACGGTGCATGTGACACGAATCTTTCATGTGCAATATCTACGCTATTATTCATCATTATTATTCAAGTTACCAAGCCTTACTGACAGCTACTAATGCACTTTCAATATGAGTATATTCTTATGTAACATTAACCCATCACAATACCGTAAAATAAGCATATTTGGCCCTGTCATGCACAAGCAATGGCCACTGGCGTCCCGTCAACCTATCCTCCCTTAGAGCTGTCCCGCGTCCTTGCTTTCTACTCTCGCGCGCTCCCTTCGTCTGGCATTGGAGGACCAACGACCTCGGACTAAAAGGGGGAAGAAGGCCCACGACGATCACGGAGAGAGAGAGAGAGAGAGAGAGAGAGAGAGAGAGAGGAGAGCGTTTTCCCCTGCAGGAAAACAAGTGAGCGTGTGTATGTCGTCGTCGTCGGCAGTGTTGTTTTTGACAGGAGAGGGGAAAGTGAATTATTAAGGGACATCATAACAGAAAAGTGGTTTGTGTTGATGTGTCATTTGTACATGTGATAATAAGGGTTAAAAGCATTAGTTCAGGTAAGAAGACAATCCTTCATGTGTTGCATAATTAATTGTTATGAGCTTTCATTTGATTGTAATGGATTAATTGTTGCTAGCCCATTTTTTCAAATTTGTTTTCTACTTGAATAGTTACCACAATGCCGTAGTTATTTATTAAATATGCCTTGTTAAAATATAGCACCATTTTTATGTACAATATTTCTCTCTACCAGGCAAAATATTAAATTTGCAGGAACAGCGTTGCCACGCTTATTTTTGTTTCCCTCCAACCAAAAATATGGTTAAATATTTAAAGCTTACAAACCTGGAGGATACTTTTCCCTCTCTCGAGGAGAAAATGGAAAGTATACGAAATAAACCTTCACAAATTTCCATTCTCTGGATTCAAACGGATATCCTAAAAATGGAATCCAAAACTTTTGTATCGAGTTATTCAAGGATTTAAACCTGCTATATTTAGTTTTATCTACTTCATACAATTACTTCATGTTCCCAATATTCAGTTCAACAAATCCATTATCGACAATATATTATCAAATTTTTGAAATACTTTTTAATGCATGGCAGCAATCCCTTCAATTCCACTTTGCTCATGAAAGTCCCGCACAGAGCTCTCGGTTCATTCTGCGGCTTCCAGAGTCCCCCCTGCAAAAAATAGAAGGACGAGGGGTCTTAAGGACGGTATAAAATTTACATAATATTCACTTACACTCACGAGGGAAAAGAAGAAGTTCTGGCAATGAGAACTCGATTCAGAACAGAAAAGTTTTATCTCGAAAGATAGGGGAGAAGGAGAAGGAAGGCCTTTTGCTCAACTAACGAGGCTTTAGCGATTAGGGCTGACAGGTTTTAATACATCATCCCTTTATATATATATATATATATATATATATATATATATATATATATATATATATATATATATATATATATATATATATTATATGGATCTACCATTATGTTCAGTCACTATCTCTGGTATGCTTGTCCTTGTTACAAGAGATTCAAACCCATGACCCTTTGGGTTAGAGTCCAGTAACGTACGTGGATGGCGAGGACCACCTGCTATGCATTAAGTAAAGTAAGGCACTACTAAAATACTTTTCAAGGCACTAAATGACACATTTCGTTTATTTTTTGTGACGAATTATTTACAAAGTACTGAAATTTTACTTAATAAACATACTCTCAAATTTGCTAGATATAACATTTTCTGATATAAATAATTAAAATTACCATTCAAATGTGCTTGAGTAAAGAATAGCATCCCTGACATTGGTGTCTCGTTACATTTCCCTAGCACTTAATTCAGTTTGTTGGTCTTCCTTCTTACGTTTCTTCCCTCTGCAATGCAGTTGTGAGTCTATAAATTGAGACGAGAATAGAATTGTATAATGTATTGGATTTCCTCTTCGAGCGCATCTATGAGATTAAAAGGTATGAACACTAATTGCATTATTTATTAGACAGGAGGAGGCATCTGACATTTAATTAGACTGGATTGGACAAAATGAATGTGACTAGAGCAAATTATGCTGTGATATTTTTTTATTGTCCATGTAATTTAAAACCTGACGTTGTAATCAATGCTTGATTTCCTTTCATAAAATTTATGGCCTCTACAACCAACTTTTTTCTAGTTGTAGCTATCTGATCTGGGGGGTCAACATGTCTTTTTAAAAGGGCCAGAAAGTTCTAAAAAGAGCTCCAACTATTAAATGACCTTGAATTTGTCCAGACCTTCGTGCATAGCGGCGACCTTTTTGGTTCCGATTCCGCCGATAAGAGATATCATTCATCGTTTCCAATGACAGAAAAAAGTAAAAGTTTTCTTCCCCAGGGAAGATATTTTCATACAGTTAAATGGAGAGGAAAAAAGATGGAGAGAAAACTTTTCCATTACTGCAGTAGGGATGACATTGATGTCCAAATTAATTGAATATGCTTTAGAAATGGCTACCCTGCTATGATACTGCAGTAGGGATGCCATGTTTTAAGATTGCTGTAAAGATTGAACACAACTAGGTTGCTTTAAGAGGTGCCTTAAATGACAACCCTGATCTATTACTGCAGTAGGGATGCCAATTTTTAACATTGAGCTAGAAAGAGCAGCCACATGGGGGTTAAATAGATAGTTTAAAAGCTTGGCAATGTTATGAAATGGCAACCCTGCCTCCTTTGCAGTGGTAGTGTGAAGAAGAGATAATCTTATTGATAGTGAGAGACGGAGCTGAGATTTTTTCAAACTTTTTTTCCCTTGCTCCTCTTAATAAGCTGTGATAATAAAATACTTTGCAATCTTTTTCTCAGAATTGTGATATTTAACAAAGCTAGACAAAGCTAGCAAATATTGAACTTCTTGCATCGTGTTATTTTTTTGACTGTCCACAGAATAATTAACTTCTTTGTAAATATCGCCTTCATTTGGAGAGAAAAAATGTCTTTAACAATTAATCTTTATTATTTTGTGTTTGTTTACCTTGGAGTTAAATCAAATAAGTTATCTCTATTTCTGTACAGCATTAATTGTAATTCCTACAAAAATATGCAACTTGACAATCCTTCCCACGCAAAATCTATCGATCCCGTTTGACGTCATTACAAGATTGTATTTTTCCTCCATCTGCTTTTATCCTTTTTAATACAAATGATTCCTTTCATTTTCTTCTAATTCGGGGATTTTCCCCTTTTTCCCCTCGTAGATAAAAGTAATCAAACTGCAAAGCGTTCAAAGAATCATAACATATTTTTGTTATGATTACTGTTACAACCTCATCCAATATATTTCCATGGTTTTAACAACATTGCAATAAAAGAAACTTTTTTTCCTGTTTTTCCGCCTAATTTATCTTTGAGAAAATGAGTAAAACGAGCCCGTTCTACTAATGCATTCGCAAAGACACGAGAGTGAGAGAGAGAGAAAAAAAAAGAGAAAGAGGGAGAAAGCATCTAAAATGACAACATTGAATAAGTAGAGTCTTTTTTTCTCTTTTGAACTTTCCCGGGTCCCAAGGACACGCTATGCATTCAAAGCCATCTCCTGCAACTACATGAGGCTGAGAAGAAGAAGCGCACTAACTCCATTGCAATGTCCCCGTTGTACTTGGAGACACACAGTGGTTCCCTAGCCCGTCTTTATTAAATATAAACTAATATCACTGTGACAAACAACTTGTTACAGAGTATAATTCGTCTGTATTTAATTTTCTCTAATCAGAAACCACTGTGTTTCTACTCCATCCGCACGTTTTCAGTGTATATCTAAAACCTTAGCAGCATTAGAAGTACCAGAAGCAGGAGTAGCAACAGCAGCAGTCTCCCTTGCTTAACTTTTAACTCCCAGAGCGAGCTGACAATTGAAAACGAACTCTGCATCAGAGCAACAGAAGCACCAAGAAAGGATGGCAAGAGAGACAGAAGGAGAGAGAGAGAGCAGTTCTTTCCCCCAGAACACACATCTTACTGCAGTGCCATTGTCTTCTACACGCAGCCTGCCGTGACGATCATTAACGGTACGGACGCAAAGTAGGGTTTGACCTTGCCTACTACTTACCATGCCACTAACTCAGGTTATGAGTGCTTGAACCATGTCGTGTCATGACAATATTACCACTCTACTACGATATGGTAATAAAAGAAAACGACACGAAGAAAGAGAGACCTACGTGGATACTAATGAGGTTCAGACAGCAGCATGGGCTGCACTCAGTTGGCCTCGTAATAAAAAAGGTTGCTGCTGCTGTCTAGAGAGGCAATGGTATGGAAGTAACACACAAGAGCAGTCTTGGCCGGAAATTGGCCTCTTTTCAAAAAGGAGAGGAAGTCATCTAAGTCTACTACAGTAGAGACATTCTTGGAGGTAGCCTTTTAAAAACGTAGTCATGGAAACTGAGTTTAATCTCCGGTTGGGTTTGTATGTAATTATGGAGCAGGAAGGGAAGGAAAAGGTAAAGAAAGGAGGACAAAAGAATGACTCAAGGTAGATTCTTTCTCACGGAGGGCAATAATTAATATCAGCTTTATATATGCAGCTATAGCAAGGGTCTGATACAACTGGAATCAATAGGTAATTCCATAGTGAGAAACTATGAATTGTTACGTTTAAAGGTGTATGCAACATTTCAACATTTGGCATCAAAAACATTAAAGCTACAAAGATATTTTGTCTAATTTGTGGATGAGTTTTAACTTTTAACATTTCTGTACTGCATTCGTGTTAAAATTTAAATTGTACGTTCCTCTGGCTCGCACGCCTTTCGACTCGAACGCCCTTTTGTTTCAAAAATAGAAGTCCATTATTAAATTCAGCTCGTCGCTCTCTTTTTTTTACACAGAAATAGACTGTAATTTACGTGCCTTGTCGTCGCTCTCTCTCTCTCTCTCTCTCTCGCGCTCTCTCTCTCGCGTGTCTGCGGTGTGGGGAAATCATCCGGTAGTATATCAACAAATCGACG
>LR142219.1:0-10831 GCA_900659605.1 Tisbe holothuriae | reverse complement strand
CAACAGGCCAAACCGATAATAAGACGGAAAGCGAAAGAAAAAGGGGAATCCCACATTCATGACATTGATTAAATATAGAGCGACCTTGCCAGGCCTAGTATTGACGTACGTAGGCCTAATATTGGCAGATATTGTGAAATAGCACCCTCAATATGCGTTACCATCATGTAAAACGCTGAAGAACTGATGATATTTGCTTTGCATTTATTGCCGTAAAGTCACATACTTGGAGAATTGTTCTCTAAGTCTGTGCGTAAAGTACACACCAATAAAAAATTTGGCAAAATCTACAATATTTTTGCGGTTTTCTAACTGATCACTTCACAATTCACATGCCTAAAAACTTTTGCCCTGACTTTGGTTATTCCCCAAGAAAAACAGCACCTTTCTAGTTCATTCAATCAATCAATGATGACACGACCGCGCATAACTTGATCTACAAACTGTCCGTCATCATAAGTTGGTAATGATGAGCAGTTCCGAGTATCAAGATCATGAATGGAAGAAAGTTGCATTCCACCGCTCAATGTCATGACCTGATTCAGCAAACACAACAACTAAAGACTTCACTAGAAACAAAAGAAGCTGGAAAATATCCTTCGAGAGAGTACTACGAGAGACCGCAGCGACAGCTTGATTGCTTATGGCTCTGTCGGGAAAATACTACGACTACGAGAAGTTAGGTGTCATGCACGGGATCAATATGCTCGAGCTGCTGTTTTACGATGGAACGCCGGAGAACAAAAGAAAGAAAGAGAAGGAAAAGCACGAGTTGTTGTTACTGTGTACTTTACATTCTTATTCACAAGCTTGGTTATGCAAGCTGCATCTAAAGAGTTTGGACACTAAATAATTGATGTTCCAATGACTAATATATAGTACATTTAACCACTTATGACTTGCACCACGTTAATTTCCTCCAGCGATTGATTCGTGAACTTTCCCATATCGACATGGTTTGCATGACGAGACACGAGGAAAACAGCTGTGGAGAGTCCCCGATTAGTCATCCAACATACACTTCTCTACGCTATAGTCCAAGTGTAGTTGCTTTCCTAGTAAGCCGTTTACAAAGTCCCCCACACCGCCAGTGTACTCGGCTGCCATGCAAAAACTCGCACTCTAAGTAAGTCATAAAGCATTCTTCTTCGTGTCGAAGCGTCGTATCATCATTTTCATTCAACCGAGCGCCCGCGGTGACAAAAAGCAAAGAAGAAGAGCAGAGAATGGTGTGGGGGAATCCCGAGAAGAATTTATTCTTCCACCGTCGACGACGTTTATTTACCATTTCCACAGCTCCTTCTTCTTCTTCTTCCTTTTATTACCCACCACTTACTCCTACTCCACTTCTGGTAGTGGTACACTTAATAAGCTGTCCTTTTTTCCACGGAACTTCTGCTGCTACTTCTCGTTCTTTTTCGACTCCTCGCGCGCGCTCCTCTTTTGCGATTCGCCCGTCAGGCCTTGATCCGCCGTTCGGACCTTGTTTGAGGCCTTTGCGAGGCAGCAACACACCTGTAGCTGAAACATATATTCGAAATTCCTTCTTACCTTCTTCTTCCCCGAAAGAACGAAAGAATAAAAACGCATGCGAGCGACTTGTGTTTTGTTCAGTTTTGGAAAGTTCGGCAAAAGAGCTTTCAGACCGGAATCTACGCTCCGACCGAACGGAATATACTGTCACTCACACACGTACATAAAACATGCTTCGTCATATCCCACTCGTGCTATTGGTGCTGTTCACAGTGAGCCTGAGCCGGTTCGGCGCCACGGGGGCGTCCTACCGGACAAGTGCGCCACCTCGGACGGATCACGATACATCATCTCCGACCCCGCCGCACCGGCGGCGACACGGCGGCCTCGGTGGCAACGATGACCGATCTCAGATTGAGGGTCTCACGAGGCAGCTGTACAAGGATATTGGCATTGAAGAGGTGCCTGATATGACAAAGGTAAGGAAGACAAGACATCTTTTGTCATGGGGTGTAATAAGCTCATTTTTGGGATTCCCGAAAATGCGGAGAAGGTTGAACCGGCTCGAATTGGAAGAAAATAATGTACGGTAGTCGACGCTAGTTTGGTTCCCACACAAACGCTCAAGATGTGCTTCTGGTAGAGGTATGAAAAAGGAACGAATTATATTGACATCTTATACTCGTACGTAGTAAGGTACTGTACACACCCATGCAGATATGAGATTAATCAAAAAGTTCACTTAATCTGATAGATGGCTTAACATCTAATTTTGTTAAACGTAGATTATTTTTAGCATCTATATCAGGAGAATTATTTTTAACCATCAGTTCTACATTAAGTCTGCTCTCTTTTTATATACTCTGGTCACCCCAAGGGCAAGGGCACGTAAACATGGTCTAAATTGCGCAAAAAGGCCTTTTGAGGATTTGACCTATAATTGAACGCTTTTTTGTCACTGCGGAGGAGGGAATCCCTCGGAGTTTTCTATAAAAAGTGTGCTTCGTATCTTTAATCTGCTCCACTTTTATCATCATCCTTTCACATGACGTCAGCGCGCTAATTTGAGATGCTTACTTTATCGGTCTGGGGTTATTCCCTTTCGCTCTTCTTCATTCATGGTTCTTGGTTCTTCATCGAAGCATGACTCGTCACTTAAAGCGACCGCCGTCCCAAAATGAGATCCTGTTACTCGATCAATCGAAGAAGAAAGAATCAAAGAGTTGCAACCTCAGATGAAATCATCGGGAGTGGGAGCGAAACATGGAACAGATTGCAGAATCACCAGGTCAAATTAGGCCTTAGAGACAATTTGCTGTAAGACAAAAAGAGCATCCAATGCCATTGTTGTTTGCGCCAATTATATCGATAACTCTTCAACGGCCGGATTTATCCGCTCGTCTCTTTAAATCGGCATCATTACCCGCTCCGTTGCACAATCGAATCCGGCTCGAGAAGGAGAAGACGACAATCTTGACCAGAATGTAACTTCAACCCCTTTGACACCCTTTTTGATCCAGAGTACATACGTAGACTATATATAAAACCTTTCCTCACCATGTACGATAAAGTGAAACGTGCTTCCAGCAGCAGGGTGATGACAAGATTTTTCTTCTTCTTCTTTTCACCTTCCTCTTGTCATTTCGGGGATTCCCCCAACATGTTACAATACTTTACTCTCGATTTTGGACGAGTGGCTTCTGCACACACACGAAACTTGAACATAATAATAACAACAACAATCATTTTTAATGGATGCCATGGATGACAAGGTGCGCGAAATCCGGGTTGGGAAAAAGAGTTTTGTGCATTTTGATCGATGCATGGGGTAATAAGACAAAGACAGGCGAGTGTCAAAATTCCGCCTAAACCGCTGCTTTTGTGAGTCAGCCGTTTTACAGCTCCCATCATGCATGCTTATTCGACATCACATGACATATTGCTGCTCCCGTGGGAGTTGGACTCGGATTAGGAGCTGAGAAATGTAGGGCGAAAGTTTTGCCATGGGACCAGAGGATTCTTGGAAACAAGAATAGGGGGCTGCAAAAACAGCCATTATTATTACTATCACCCGCGCGCGGTGGTTATAACTGGAACCAGAGGAGAAATCATATCATAACAGCACATACACAAAACAGAAAAACCTCAAGCGACCTCGAAAAAAATAGGTCAGCCGTTTGGAAATCCCAAATAGATCTATAAACTTTTTTCGACAGTAAATTGAACCCTTTTTCTTCTTTCAGATCAACATAAGCCAGTCCGAGTACTCCCGAATGTTCCGGTTGTACCAGGCCAGCGTTCGCCAGACTGAGCTCCTGCAGGACCTGCAAGATGAGATTGCTGAGCTGGAAGACGAGGAAGAGGATGAAGCTGAGCACCAGGTGGACATCACACACCGCGTTTTCAGCGCTAAAGGTGAGTCACATTCAGACTTGTTAACCCGCATTCACGTGCTCTAACACTTCCTCCTGTGTGTTGGTGTTGGCAGCCATCGTGACAAGTAGTACACGGCGTGAATGAAGCCGCTATAACGATCTCGTAGTCGTAGTATTTTCGTAGTAATTTCTCCTCCGATGAGGCCATTCCGCTGGAATGTTTTTCCACGGGCATAAATTTGGGCCCGGTCAGCGTTGACAAGTTCATTTTTGCATGACTCACTCACGGCAGCAATATAATTAGTAGTCTGGGCCCAGGAAGGAAAACATTCGAGGAATGCGGGGGAATAAAATATAGAGCGGCGTGAAAGGAACCCTCTGTTCTCGAATGATGAAACCCGAAAAATATGCAATCATCACCCGAGTTATTTCACGCGATTACTCATATGATGATGTTGATGATCTGCGACATGAGATTTCCATTGATTAGAGCGGTGTGCAAAAGGTAGGAGTGCCAGCGTGTCTGCTGTAAAGTTCGTATTCCAAACAGTTATGAATGAAGTTCGAAATTCCTTAGCGGCGATAAATTAGGCCCACTAGAGAACGTTTTCATTCATATGAGGAGGAGGATCTGGACTATTTAAGGAAAAGAAGGCCGGGATTTGTCATTACAAGAGTTTATTTCAATCATGTACTGTTTGATTCATCAGGGCCTAAAATACCCACCTACTTTTTACCGTTTCCTCACAAAAATAGCTCAAAACATAAACAATTATGGATGAATGTGGAATTCTTTCGGGTGAATAAATCGTCTTCTGCGTACTTAGAGCACGAGTCAATCAACGGGCGAAGAAGAAAGTCAAAACTCCCCAAAAATGTAATGAAATGTTTTCCGCCGTTCTAAAAATAGCCGCCGTTCCTACGCGCGTGTTTTTAAAGCTATTTCTGATCCGCAGTGATATAAAGGAGAATGTAGCAAAAAGTCAGTGCATTTCTTTCTCCTTTCCACGGCTCTTGAAATAACCTTTTTTCGTCTAAAGGCCACTCGTTCTAAAAGCAGATTGTCACCGTTGGACTTGAGCGATCACGGCAAAAAGACACTCGCTCGATATATGACAGAGCATATGTTACTACTGCGGCCTTTACAGTATATATAGAGCGTACTTTAATGACAAAGGACACCGTATATAAAACCTCCTCCCCCATATAGGAGATATAATCGTCCTAATAATAGCAATGACTTTATCAGTGACAGTCAGCCATCATCCATTTATAATGTTCTCTCTCTCCATCCTCAGGTAATTTGGACTCGACCCCTCGCAACAAGAGAAGTCTCTCCGAATTGAATGAGCCAGAGAAGAGCCAAAGTGTGCTCCTCCGAGCCAAATTCGACGTCTCCGAGGACTCTTCTTCTCTCCTCCGACTTGTGCACTCTGCAAATCTTCACCTCTCATTGACTGTCGTCTCCGAGGCTTCTTCTTCCGCTTCCTCGGAGGTCACCCTCCGAGTGCGACAGCTCTTGACCGCTGGGAGCAATGAGGAAGGAGAAGGAGACATTGGCGGAGTCATCGTGGAAAGTGCAACCTTCAAGGTCAAGGATCTCATTCGGAGCAAGGTCAATGGCGAGGCTGAGGTGGAGCTCGATATCCCGCACACGGTGCAACTATGGATAGCGGACGCGGAGGAGAACAAGGGTGTGACGGTGGAGTGCACGGGGTGCGAGGAGGCTGGCGTGGCGTTGGCCAAGGGAAGCACGCCCGCATTACGAGTTCAGATGCAGGAGCGAGCGCGGCCAATGGTCGCCCATCCCATGTCCTCGTCCAATCGGCAGAAGCGATCCTACTTCCACAGCCATTTGCAAACGCAGCGGCGCAACCGGGTGGACTGCAAGGCGGACGACTCCATCTCCCAGCTCACGAGCAAGGGTCGCAAGCGGAAGCAACGGTGCTGCCGACGCAAGATGGTCGTCAACTTCAGCGAGCTGTCCGGGTTCGAGCACATCTTGCAGCCGCACTCATTTGACGCATTCTACTGCGACGGCCGCTGCCCAATCCGGTTTAACCCTGCGAACGGGCATGCCCTGTTACAGAGCCTGCTTCATGTCGAGTCTCGCAGCGGCGGCAAAGCGCGCATCCCCAAGCCCTGCTGCGCCCCCTCCAAGATGCTGCCGCTGCCCATCCTGCACCTGTCGGGCGGGTCCGAGCACAAGCTGGAGGTCACGCATTGGAAGAACGTCATCGTGGGCGAGTGCAAGTGCACGTGAGGGACGTCGACGGCGAGCAATCGTACCTTACATTAAAACGCAACAGTATTTACATACAAATACCAAAAACTGGCTGATGTGCCGATCCCACCGAAGGCTGTGAATGGCCCAAAATACTACAAATCTACTACCAGCCCCCGGAACCAAGTTCCAGAAGCGGAGACTCCCGCTGGAAACGGAGTCTCCTCCTCCTGCTCTCTTCCAAAGCCTCCGAGCTCACCCCAGACGACGAGGGTTCTTCCAGAGTCGACCTAATTCGCTTCGAATCCCCTGCGCACACCCACACATTCAAACTCCTCCTCGCATGACCCTCGAAAAATGCAGGGCATTAAAACGACCCCAGACAAAATATGAGATAATCAGGGATGCTAGTCTTTGCACGTCACACGATGTCATGTCAACGCCAATGTGGATACGCTTTAAGTTTGAAATGTCAACCCTGATTAAGTAAGGCGGCCTTGAGAGGATTAGAGAGGTTGCCACCCAAGGGAAGCAAGCTCAACGAAAGAAGAGGAAGAAAACGATTATGAATGATAGGAAATCCATATATATTAAATACGAGAAAGTCTCTCGAGCTATGGCTGTGATAGTTTTTCTCAAACCCCTGCTAATATAGATATTATTAAAATGCTTCCATAAATGTATGTTAATTTACTGCTGAATTATTAGTACGTTTACACAGAATGAAATTCAAGATTGACAAAGGTTCGGATGAGTCAGATTTCCGAAAACTTTTTTCTATGTTTCACGCTCATTGTCATAAACAAATAAATAAAAGAAAGAAATATAATAGCCAAAGCCATATAACTATACGAGTCACTTTTATTTCAATTTCGCCGGCTTTCTCGGGAAGCGTTGGAATAAAAAACCGGTTCATTCTTTAACAAATGTATTTTGTTAGCTCTATATAAAATAAGGATTAATTTTGACCAGGTCTAATATAACTTTTTATGCACACTTTTCTATAAATACCATTGGATCACTGTGTCAAAGTCGCTTTCTTGATCAACTTTTAAAGGTTAAATTGTCTCTTTGAAGAAGATGTCTATATTTGGAATTTTTACTGTTAGGATCACATGTTCACGTGAGCGGGTTAGGGGGAGTTGAGTCTTTGTATCATTGGCCTTTCCCAGCGATTGATAATAACACAAATCGGACTGGTAAGTCTTCTTCAAATGAAATCACTTTTTCTTCTTACCCAGAGCTCACTTTTCTCTCTATTCGAGGAAGTTCCTTCAGACGATCTCTTCTTCTTCTTCATCTTCGTCGTCTTCTGGAGAAGCAGCCTGGTGTTGGTTTCCCCTCCCCCTCATTATCGCCGGAGGCTGCTGAGGAGACGAAATGGGAGCACGATGATTGCCGGTCAATACAGGGCTAATTTGGGAACTGGAAGAAGCTCTCGGATGAGGAATTGGAGCGGCTGGATTCCGAGAAGAAGTCTGCGTCGTAGAGGTCGCTGGAGACGAAGCAGGGTTGCCATCGTCGTCATCTTGCAATGTTGAGCTGGCCAGAATCTGCTGGATGGCATGGACGCCGCGGTTGACTAGGGATGGAGAGGGCTGATGCTGACGAGCTGCCTGCGGAGGTGCTTGTGGCATTGGCGGTGGAACAGGAGGCTGCTGAGTAGGCCGAACTGGGACATGCACCTGGGGCTGCAGTCGTGAAGGGCCGGCCGCTACCGGTGCAGTGCCATTGACCCTGATGCCTGCGATGCCCTTCTTCGGCACATCCACTCTGTCCCGCTTGATCTTCCTCCGCCGGTTGGGGTCGCTCTGTCGGCACTGCAACATGGCGGAAAAGTCCACCACGTAGTTGAAGCCGGCGATGAGCAGCACCGTTGACGCCTCCCCGGCGGCATGCGCGCGCTCCAGGTCAATGGACGTGCGGTCGTCGTACTGCCACCAGCCGTTGTTGCCCTCGTAGAACCATCTGAAACACACAGTTCGTTTATTATAAGTTTAGCAGTGAGGGTGCCCTAAACTCTTCTTGTTTGTGCTAAGAGGTCGTCTTCGTGCGACAACAAAGAGAAGGTAATTTACTTGTTGTGTCTACTTTCTATTGGTACTTCTTGTCTTTTTGTGGTTGAGATCTGTTGAAGTGAAAGCCACAAGAAAAGGAAAATGCTTCCCAGTATTGCAATTTGGAATTCCAGGAAGTGGGCAAGAATGAGCAGGAAAATGGTGTAAGGGGGTCAAGAAATGAGAAGAAAGAGCTTATTAACAACGTTTGGGAGAAGAGACGAGAAAAATATGCACAACGGTGAATAGTGGTCAATTTGCTCGACAAAAAGTTTCCAAGAATAGATGCACAGCGACGCAAGTAATTAAATGGGGTCTTAAAGGGGACTTTGACAAGACTTGTGAGGTTAAATCAAGAAATTCTCGACTGTGTACAGAGTCCTTTGGGTAAAACGTAGTTGCATCAAACTCACATCTCTCAAGATTTAAACTCGATATTAGTCGATAAATTAAGCAATACTACGTTTAAAAAAATTCCACTTTTTCCCGCACTCACTTCAAAGAGTGAATTGAAATGTCTCATAAGTGTCTCATAAGTCTTTACAGACTCAACTTTCAGGCAGCTCTTGCTGAAGCCGTCCAAAAGCAAACCTTTTGTCTCTTATATTAACCTTGGTTTGTACCTATCTTTTCGGTCCATATGTGCGTGATCCTACTCAAGAAATTCTTGGTCGGTATCTTGTCGTACAGAAACAAACTGTCGTACATCAAGTAATCTTTTTCAAAGTATTGCAGAAATGAATGTACGTAGTCTCATAACCAGGTAAACATATATGTTATACTCGTACTATTTACTAATCACGTGAGGGTTCCCTTTAGTTCTACTTTATAGCAAGGGGAATTAGTTCCCTTAACAACTAGTAAAATTCCTTAATCCTAATCCAGTAAAATAAATTAAGTAATGTTAAATTGCAATACCTCAAGCTTAAAGATCCCCAGAGGATTGATTATTAATCAACGGTTGATAACAGGAGGATTCATTGATTCTTTTATCCAAATCGATCCATAATATTATATGAAGCTGCTTAACATGTTAAGAACAAGCAACTTTGCTTTGTTAAGATTTAAGATTTAAGAATTAAATACATGTCAACTTTGCTCAAATGAGGTGTATCTAATCTAAGCTTTAAAAAAACTAAAGAGAATTAACTGGTGCTCAATATAATCCAGATAAAAGCAGGCAAAGACGTCTTATGATAAATGATATTCCATTCACCTGTACTGCTCCTGCTGTTGCTGCCCTGCCTGCACCTCCTCCAACTGCCCGACTTGACACTCCTTGACCTCGCCAGCGGCGTCGTCGTCGTCGTCCCCGTCCTCCTCCTCATTGTTCCCCGTCACCAGCTCCGGCTGGTCCATATAGTTGTGTGGGATCCTGCTCCTGCACATGGGACAGCTGCGGTTTCTGGCGGACGCGCCCTTGACGCACAGGAAGCAGAAGACGTGCGCGCACGGAAGGCGGACGGGCTGGAGCAGCGGCTGGAGGCACACGGCGCAGTCGTCGGGCAGCGGCAAGGAAGAAGGCAAAGACGGCGGAGACGAGGCCATCGTGACCGTCTGGGGATCTGTAAACTGTACCTTTGCACTTCCCTTCTCTACTTCTGTTTTTATCAGATATGATGAACTCAGCTGCTGCTGCTCACTCCACTTGCTGGCCTACGACGTCGTGTCAAGACAAATCCAAGGTGAATCATCTGGCGGACGATTTTGGAACTACGCCAAGTGAACCATTTTCAAGGAATTTTGGCCTTTTTGGGGAATGAATTCACGATATCAATACATAATTATATAATAAAAGGACATACTCGTGTTTCCCTGATTCAATATTCTTTAATTTTAGTTTTTTAATTCCGTTTTATCATGTTGTAAAATTTGCTCTTGTTTCTCTTTTTTGATCCACTTCTTATCTCCGGCTGACAGCTCACGCCACCTACCGGCCACACCTTCAACGTGCTTCACCTAATGCCATGTAGAAGAATATTTTAGAAAGGCAAGCTTTCGGCATAATCCCCCGTCATACCAATCAAACCATACCTGGCCTTTTTAAAGCACATTTAACGCCAATCATTAAACAATACTTCTCCCTAATTCTCTGTTCAAACACGACGTCATAATATGAAGTCTTCTTCCATCCTTGGCATTCTCGGCGCTGCCTCGTCTCGTAACAGCACGATGACCTCCGGCGTGGAGACGGGCGCTGACGAGGACAACGTCGTCACCACAATGGAGCGGCCTCTGAGCGAGGATGCTGAACGACAACATGAGGATGAACCGAGAGAGATCCACCTTTCCGAAGGAGAGTTGGACGAAGATCCAGATGAGTTCTTCAAGGTATATTTTGGCTCCATATTCTCGAGTTACTTGTGGCATTAAAATGTTATCTAAAAGGTTCCGGATGAGCTGAATGAGCGCGAAATGGAGACTGTTCTTCAGCAGCTGGCCGGCGATGCGCAACTGCATAAGATGCTAGCGGACGAGAAGATGCGATGCGAGACGCATAAGGTCAACTATGCAAAATTGAAGGCAGAGTATCTCAGGTATTTACATTAGCTAAACAATATGTAATTATGTTTTTTTTACTGTGGTAATCGGTTTATTATCAGGGCGGTTAGGTTACATGTACAATCCAATGGTTACAGTATCACTACTCAATTCCATTATCCGCATGTCCTCCTCTCCTGGTACTACCCTTGCGGGTTCAT
>LR142218.1:0-10841 GCA_900659605.1 Tisbe holothuriae | reverse complement strand
GCCGAGGCCGGGATTTGAACCCCGGCCCCTTGCATGGAAGTCTCGCACGCTAACCATTCCGCCACGGGCTTGCGCCCAAGTAGTCTGTTAATTTCGCTAATACAGTGCTACTGCGCCGTTGTTAAGTGCTTTCCTTTTGCAGGTCCCCTCCGCGGTGTCATGCAGCGGTGCTACCACCGCTCCTGTGATTCCATGGCCGAAAACGAGGTATCCCACTTTGCCAATATGAAATTCTATAAAACGGTGGTACAGACTCTCATCGACACCACTGTGGAGACGACCGAGGCCACTTGCAGCGGCAGCACGAGGGCCATTCGCCCGCTCAACATCTCAAAGCCAGCCGATTATTTTATCTCCCTTTGCAAAGAAGAAGGCCACGCGGCGGGAAATTGCAGATCGTCGTCGACGAATTAACGCGTCAGATTAGAGTTCGGATACATTTACTTTTTCGTATATTGCAGTCGTCAGGCAGGTGACATGTGTGTGTACTGATAATAATGGTAATAACGGATTACTGCCAAACTTTAAATGTAGCACAAATAAAGCGGTTTTAATTTACTTAATCTTCTAATATTTCACCGTTATTTGTGGGTTTTCTTACTTATGTTCTTTCCTCTATGCCAGCACAAACTTTATATGCTATTTATAGAACTACACGCCCTTAGCGTGCAACTATCTCTTTTCATATCGAAGACACGATTTTCATGACTCTCTTCTTCAGCATCATTCAAACAACAGGATAATAATTAATAGTTTACCATCTTCATACTCAATTCTCTTCTTTCTCTTCGTCGGATCCTCCATTTGGCTCAATTATTCAATAACGGAGTTTGTCCCCGAGGTGTTTGACATTGCGTTAACGTGGTTCAAGTATTCTAAACTGATGCCTTCCTTCGTTGCATTGGTCAATGACAAAGTGTCGAGCTTCTTCCAGAGGTCCTCGCGCTCCCTCTCGCGCTTGCGTTCTCTGAAAGTTAATTATTGACGAATGGCAACCTTAATCACCCTGTATAAACTTACTTCAATCTCTCCGCCTTGTACGACGCTGTCAAATCATCGAACAGTCTCGAGTTCATTTCCATGAAGGTCTTGAGTACGTTATATACGAGCGCCACGATGGTCTGGTTCCAGTGCTCCTTGGAAATCCGGTAGAGAGCTGGGAACATTATGGGCATTATCACTTGGTTGTTCTCCTCAATCAAGGACATTATGTATTCGTTGTTCCAGAAGTAGAGCGCCCGTTCGGCCACCTAAAAGACGACGGCTGAAGTTATGCCATCCATATCGCACGGCAGAATAATTACACATACCTGGAAGTGAGGACTCGATACACAACGAGCGATCTGCCTGAAGAGAGCTTCTTGGATTTTGACGAACTGGGCAGGTTCAATAACATCCAGAATCTCCTCAATCTCTCCCAAGAACATAACCTGCCGACCAAGATACAACGGCCGTTAGAAGGCACCAAATTATAATAACTCTAACAACGCACCTCCTTTTGTGAGCAAGTCTTGGGCCAAAATTTGAGCAGGCCCTTGATGACCTGCTCTGTGAGAGTGGCGTCTTTTTCTAGGAACTGGACGACGCAGTAGGCCAGCTGTGCGTGGTACAGCGACAGGCAACGGACTTTGTGAAGCGGGATGAGTACTTTGACTAGAAATTGCTTGTGTTCTGCCTTCAGGGGCAGGGCAAAGCCGTTAATGATGCTTCCGAGGATCTCAAGTAGCTCCCCGACACCGTTGAAGTGTTCCGTCTCATATATGAACCTGAAACATGAAACATAGATCATGGTAGCAACATTCAGTGCCGGAGAGTTGAGCGGACTTACTTTAGGAAGAAGTTGTTAATCTGCTTCCTGATGAAGGCTCTCAGTCCGAGGAACTTCCCGTAAATTCTGTGTAGCACGGTTTTGAGAAAGTCCCTTTCTCGCGGATCCTCGCTGTCGAACAGTTCCAGGAGTTGAAGAACAAAGCGATGGTCGATCACCTTCTTGCCAATACTCGGCTGGAAGTCGGGGGACTCCAGGAAGCGCAAAAAGAACTCGTAGACCAGCTGAGAGAGGGACATGAATAGGTGAGCATTCGTTTCTCAAAACAGGAAGAATTAAGGATTCAGATTTTCATTTTGAGATGTTAATGATATTTTTTCTTTGTAGACCGTGAGCATTATTATCATTGAGATACAATAATACTATTATTGTATCCCAATGATTATTATGCATGTAGATGATAATAAAACATACCGTCAAATGAGGCCAAGATGCCTCCAGTGTTGGGTCATCCTCCTCTGGGTCAAAATCAGGGTTGTCACTGGGAGGCAGGGTCCGAAACAGGTTGCAAGCAATCTATAAGCAAGATAGAAGTTATTGTTTGTGTCTAGTGAGCCTCTGTTCTTCGCGTACCATTCGAATAATCTCTGGGTACACAGCCTCTGTAAGAACACCCCTGCCTGCAGTTATATAGTCTACGATCTCATTTAGGGTAGCGCGCTTGATCTCCTTGCCCTTGAGGTCCGCCACTGGGTCCATAAAATCAAACCCGACCGAGCATTGACGGAGTTTCCTAATGAAGAGCTCTTCTTGTTCCGAAGAAGGGACATCTAAGGGAAGAAAACTAACTTATTAATATGCCCGCACTATGAGCACTATGAGTATGTTGTTACCCTTGAGTAGGGAGAGCGCTTGCAACTCAACCTCTCCGCCGCTGCGGTACCTCGATGATCCCTGACTCTTTTTCTGCTTTTTCTTCAATGATCTCTTTGCAAAGGGATCGATCCGATCGACGAGGGTTCCGATGCTGCCACCATTGCCACCGCCAGAGGAGTTGTTGCTGTTGGAATTATTGGCAGTGGACGCGGAAGCGGAGGAAGCGGAGGAGGAGGACATGACGTCGTCAACTTCTTCCAAGAGGGATCCTGGAAGAGGTACGACGGAAGAAGAATGAAGAAAAGGAGGAGGACGACGAGCGACGATTAGAATTCTCGAGTCTTATCTTTCACCCTAATGCAGGATGGAACTAGTTGGCAAGCTGTGAACAAGCTCAGTTATTATCTCGCCTCCACCACCTACGTATGTCGTCTTACCTTCCGATCACTTTGCGGGCGTCTTGAGATATGTAAAAGAATAAAGAAATCTTCAAGTTGCTCGATCGTCAAGGCTTTGACGCGCACTTGATGGGAGACTTCTTCTCCTTCTTCTTATCACTATCAAATGGGGCGAACTGCACTTCAATCGCCACGAGTTTGTAGACAAGCTAACCTTGCGATTTAATTCACTTTTGTTGTACGGCTTCACCTACAACTCCCAGAGACTGTATTGGCGCTCCACAGACTAATGTCTTGCTGGTCGGCGGCCAAGGAGTTAAGCCAGTTGCCAGAAAACCAATAATACCAATTCAGTATATCTTAGTATATTTTCCCCTTGGTACAAATTGAAAGGACGATATGGACTCGATTATGGAGTTTCCCTTAGTCGGGCCCTGTGCTCTCAGCAGCAGCAGTACGTAAGTCTTTGTAAGCTGCGAATAGTATTCGTCTCTTCTCTACATATCCCTCACAGAACTGCAAAGTTCTGTTCGCTCGCGGGCCAAGTCGGCCTCGAGAACCGAGTTGGACTTTCTTTTTTCCTCCTGTCTCTACAGATTGAGTTAGCTGTGGACTACGAGGGAGGAGGAGGGACTGCCAGCCAGCAGAAAGAGATAGCCCAAGCAAAGTTGCTCTAGTAACTAGTCAACGCGTCTCTGCTGGCCTCCTCTCATGTTTTCTTAGCCATACACTTCTTCCTTCGGCTGCTGGCCTTCCCTGCTTACTCCCCACTCTCGCTCTCAATATATCGTCGTATACTGACATGCTGCTAAAGATAGGAGAGAGCAGACTTCATGTGCGACCCAGACCGCTTCTCCATACAGGGGGGAAGGGAGCACCAGCCTCCGTTAGGAGAGATCGGGCGGGGGCGGCAGAAGGAAGGCTAGGCTTTTAAAAACGGCAGCTGCTAAGAGAAAGACAGCATGTAGTGTTGCCATGTAGGGATATCTCGAAGCTCATACAGAAATAATGTACACGGATAGGACGTGTAGCTGAACCAATGATATGAAATATAACTACCAATCTACCATCCAAATTATACTGTATAGGGACAGTCCTTCTAATAAAATAATTAAAGTATCTACACAAAAAAATTCGGGAAAAGTTTTCTGCCGACTGCCTTCGCTCCTTTGCTTTCATGTGTACGTGCGTCAGAGCTGAGCGAGCTTACTCGCTCCCAACTCCCCTAAACGTGACGGGAGGAGCTTTTAAAGACGTCGAGAGAGCAAATGACTTTCTTCCCCCTGTCATCGTAGAATTGGAAGTAAAAGCTATAAAACTATTAGTATGCATCAATATGCTAACCAGTAATCGCAAGTAACTTTTATGCGTCGACGATATTAATTTTATTGTTTTCCTTATAGATAGTTCATCTTCGGTTCCGGCTCTATAATTGATCGAACCCTTCTAGCAGGAGCAGAAAAGACTGCGAGCACAATGTTGTGTCAGGAAAAAAATTGTAACAAAAGTACAAATCCCACTTCCCCTCTTCCTTTTCCCTGGCTAACCTGACCATTTCTTGCAAACTTAATCTATGTCTTAAATATATGTGTGTCGTGTATGTGTTTATCATGGTTTTTCGTGCTATTTGACGGGATTTCTGGCGGCCGCGGCCTTTTTCTTCTTAATTTTTCTCTTGAAGAAGCAGCAACACTTTGTCTCGTCCACCACTTCAATGTCGTTGTTAATAGGGGCGTTGGAGCGGTCCTGGGTATGGCCCTCGTCGTCCTCGCCCGGCCCACCACCACGGGATAGGTCGATATTGGTGGAGCCGCGCACCACCTGAACCGAGGGGTGCCTGTTCTCATGGCTGAGCCTGGGCCCGAGCCCGTCGATCCCGCTGGGTTTCGACTCTGACCACGCGTTGGCGTTACTGCTCTTGGCGGGGTCTCCTTTCCCCGTCCGGTGCCTGTCGCGGTTGGACGGAGAGATCACGTCCGCGGCGCCGGCAGCTGCATTGGACGGAATGGACGCGACCGGAGTGGACATGTTCCTGCCTGTCCAGTCGAACTCGCCGTCGTCGGGGTTGTATCCCTTGCGCTCGCAGAGGTCGGTGAACAGCTTGCGCAGGTAGTCGTAGTCGGGCGTCTCGAAGAAGTCCAGCCGCCGGACATAGCGGAGGTAGGTGGCCATCTCTTCAGGATAGTTTTCGCAGAGCACTTCGATGGGAGTGGCACGTTTTGTATCACCAATCTTCTGGTACCGTTCCTTCAAAGTATCCGCTTTCAAGCCCTGCCAGGGAAGGGAGCCTAGAAAAAAGATTTTAAAACTCTGAAATGTACTGACGTTCAAATATAATCCCCTACCTCTGAGAAAATACATGAACATGTGCCCAAGCGCCTCCAGGTCATCTCTTCTCGACTGCTCCTTGCCCAGGTGAGTATTAATGCTCATGTATCTCGCCGTGCCGGTGAGACTCTTGTGCTCTCTGTATGGAATGTGCTTGTTGGTGTCTGGGTCGATGTATTCCTTGGCCAGGCCGAAGTCAACAATGTGTATGAGCTTGTCCTTCTTCATGGAGGTCCGACCAATTAGAAAGTTTTCGGGCTTCACGTCCCGATAAATCAAATGCTTTGAGTGGACAAACTCGAGCTGGTGCAAGAGTTGGATGGCGATCATGAGGACTGTCTTGAGGGAGAACTTGCGGCCGCAGATGTCAAAGAGGTCCTCCAGACTGGGGCCCAGAAGCTCCATGACGAGCGCGTTGTACTTGCCGCAGGGGCCAAAGTAGAAGATGTCGGGCACGCCCTCGTGGCTGCCCAGCTGCTTATAGAAACGGTACTCCAGATGCAGCTGGGGAGCCTTGGACTTCATGGGCTCCAGCTTAATGGCCACATGTTCGTTGTTGTAGAGGTTCTTGCCTAACCGGAGTTCCCCAAAATTGCCACAGCCTATTTTCTTGCCCACTCTGAAATTGGGACCCACCATCAGCACCGAAGTGGAGCCCGCACTGCTCCGCGACGACCCGCCGCCGCCGCCACCCGCGTTGGCAGCCATGTTGCCGCGCGTGCGACTCGACGTCTGACTGACTCTGCGAGCCGCAGCCGCAGCCGCGGTCGCCACTGCGGCAGACCCTTCCGCGCCTCCCAGCCGCTGCTCGCCGGCCGCCACCGTGAGCACAACAAGGAGGAACAAGACCAAACAATGCAACGGACAACGAACGGCTTCAGCAGATCGGCAGACGGACGGAGGAGGAGGAGAGACGGCGACTCGGAGAGGGGAACTGAAGTGGCCGAGGGGGGAGCGAGAAGGCTGCTGTAGAACTTTAAAATTCACCACTTCCCATGAGAAACACGGATCCTAGCAAGGCTGCACTGCACTCAGACACACGGGAGCACTTGGGGGCGAGTCTCAGTCGCGACCCGATTCAACAAGGTGTGGCCCCCAATCCTTGTCCGTCAGATCGGTTCCCGGTCTGCTCCCTGTAGCTGTAGCTCGATTCTTCTGCGCAGTCCCCGACGACGATTCACCTCTCGCGGCGGATCCCGTGGTGAGGTTTTGTTCCAGCGGACAGCAGGCTGGACGACGGGCGAGGCGGAGGGGCCGGGAGAACACAACTCCAGTCGCACCAATCGCACTCTTTCTCGGAGGAGATCTCTCCAAGTTGCTGTTCCTCCCTCACACAGTCACACTGGCTCACAGGCTTACAGATAGGGATGGCAGGTGGAAGAGGGAAAAGAAAACCAAATTGGTCTCGATAAAGGTCTAAAATTTCAAGTTTTACTATTATTGTCATTCAATTTTTCTCATTCTCTTCTCAGAGCAAAAATTGAATATTCAGACAGCACTAAATAAAGCATTATATTGAACCGAAATCAATTGAAAATCCTAGCCCGCCTTGCTGGCTGTCGTCGATATTATTTTCGTGTGGTAATCCTGCTCACAGACGTCCCTCAATTCTTCTCCAGGGGAACGTATGAATTTAGAAAGAATCGACCAGAAATAACGTCAACTTTAGTCCGCTGCTACAGAGGGTTCAAGATCAGAAACGCGCTCTGGGTAAAATAAGGTGTCAGTTAGAATATTGGGCAAGGTAGTCTATAAATCTTAATAATTTGAATTTTGACAGAATTATCGGGTTCCCGATCTCAACCTTTCTGGTCGGGAGTTGGAGCCTCTGTTAACCCTGCTTGTTCACTCAGCTTGCTCTTGGTCGAGTCCTCGCCTCAGTCTCGGCCGAGTCACTTCAACTCGCTCGCTCGAAAGATATATATTCTCTCTTCGTGGCTGGTGCATGCAGCAGCTAGCAGAGGAGGACGACAGCAGCGGCAACGGCAGCAGCAGCGGCAGCAGTGGAGTGCAGTCAGTTACTCATTCGCTCACTCAGCTACTCTGTCGATGGCTGTGGCCGTGCCCTGGCTAGGCGGAGGCCAACCGGGCAAGGGATGAAGAAAGAGAGAGAGAGAAAAGGACGGGAGGAGGGAAGGAGAAAAGGACCTCCCAGCTTCCTTCCCAGCCACACCAGCCCATTGAGGTACTATAAGTAATATAGTACCTCAATGCACCAGCCCAAGTTACAGCTAGTTGAGCTCGGTAGGGAGACTCAGTCAGGCACTGATGTTCAGGATTAGGAGGACGAGCGACTGAGAATAGCGAGAGAAGTCATTTGAGTGACGCCAGGCATAAATAGCTAGACAGCGCAGCAAGCTAAGGGCTCCAGTTAAGTCCCGAAGAGATTGAGAACTTGCGCAGCTTACAGCAGCGGCAGCAGCTGCAATGGCTGGTATAGGAGATAGGAGAAAATAGAGAGGGCAAAGATGTTGTATATTCAATCATCGACAACTACATCCATAAGACCGTGCAGCTCGAAAATTGGAAGACGGAAGAAGGCCATCACACGCAAGTGACGCAACCTCCCCTTATATCTATGAAGTAACTTTCAGAAAGCTTTAAAATGACACAGAACGCTTTTTGGGAGTAACTTTTTAATCAAATATGTTACTTTAGCCTAGCTTAAGACATATCTTCATTAATAGGTTTTGTTGTTGAAGGCCAAGGCCTTGAACGAGACCAATGAAGGCTGACTTCAGCCTTTTTGTGTACTGCTATTTACTTGACTTTAAAGAAAGATTGTGAGGGTATGCTACACATATTATTAATGCCAATATGAGTATTTATCTAATTAGATGTCTAGAATTTGGTTCACTTAATAGTGCTTTGCCTTAAAATGTTCCGCTTCGGATTTGATATTTTTTCCCGGAACTACCGCGTCTTGGGATGAAGGCGTCGATGGAAAGAACAACTATTCTTTCGTCGATGATTCAATAAATACGTACTTCTATGAGAGAGGGAGAACCAAATGCAAAGAATTCAGAATGGACTATAGAATATATTCTGAATTTTTTGAGAACGAGGAAATACTGCTAGCCGAGAACCTCACCACAGAGAACATTCGACACCTTCACAATCTTAGAAAATAAAAACCTATGTGATCCTTATTTAGTAAGTATAGCCACAAACTGTCATTAATTGAATGACTGAGCTGATTTTAACCAATTTTGATGGTCCCAAGTGTTCAAACCCCAATTATTATGATAAAATGATGCCCAATCATAATATTCACCATGTTAGTATATATCTCCAAGGCACTAAATAACATGTTTATATACCTTTAAAAGTTAGTGACTCATTACATCAGACAAAGCAGTGAGTTAACACCATTTTATGTACTGAAAACCACAGCACAGTGGTACCACAAAATCACAGTGGGTAAAAACAATAGTGGATATAAAATTCCCCACTCTAAATTTTATGAATGAACCTGAATGAACCTGAAAGGGTAGTGTTCTAAAATATATAAAAGGGATGCATAGCAAATGTTGTTGTTTTTTAAAGTATCCGGGCTCAGGGCGTTTCTGATGCCAAAGGAAGGAACTTGATGACATAAGGATAGAAAAGGAGGAGCATAGAAAAGAACATACGTGTTTCTGGCTGAGTTCTCCGAGCTCAGAAAAATGTGTCAAGTCACGGGGTAGCTTCACTTGACGCCCACTAGAGGCGGGAGTGCTCTGTACTAAATTTAGGGCGACATCTAGCAGGCCTTGGAGGAAGTTACCCCGTGACTTGACGCACTAAGCTGACAAGGCAGCTCAGCTAGAAAAACGTTCCTTTCTACGTTCTCTCTCTTTCTATCCATAGAAGACTTCAGCTACAGTCATCCTAGAGTATTCCTTTGGAATATATGGAGCCGACTCTAAGTCATCCATGTTCTATCACATAAGTTTCCACTGAACTGATAAACTATTCTTCAATTCCTGTTTTCTCAGCTGAAGAGCTCAGACTGCTCAGTATAAAGGCAGGGCCAGCTAAAGACCTATAACATTGTATATCAGTGGAAACATATATTCACTAGTTCATTTTTTGCCAGCATGAACGCCCTCAGCACTGTTTTTTGGTGTTTCTCTGGTGGATGCTCCTACGGATGGACTAATGATGATGCTAGGAATAATGCCCTAGACATCTCAATCCAAATTACAGCGATAAACCCATATGACATTCCTATTTTATATAGTTCGACCAAGGATGTTCTATATATACCAAGGATAGGAGGAAACTTTTCGCTATGAAGCACTTTTTAAGCTGCCATAAATGTGCCTGTGAAGGTTGCGTGACCCTGATCTCTTTTATACTGGGTAAAAAAGCGCCCTCCTTCAGTGTAAAAGAAGCGCGCTCGCTTCTCCCCAGTCAAAATTTGTCACCTGTCGATACACCAATCCTGAGTAACTATAGAACATCCTTGAGTTCGACATTAGCTAACCTCGGAAGAATCGAAATGTTAGATTAAAACCTCTCCATTTTTGCGTGAGTAGCGGCGCTGCAACATGCCTGCCTAGGGACTTGGTGTGAAACTCTAGAAAAGACTATATTTCCTCCAAGTATATAACACTGTCTTTTCACATTAATATCCAAGAACAAGTTAATGGCTTTTGCGGGATTTATTCTTGGATAATGTTTAATGGCATTTACCTACTCGACTCGGCAACTTTGTAGTACATGGCGGCGTAACAGTTGTAGTACATGACAGTGTTGTATCACATGACGGCGGCGTTGTAGCGCAAAAGACGGCGGCGTTGTAGCACAAGACGGCGGTGTTGTAGCACATGACGGTGTTATAGCACATTACGACGGCCTTGTAGCACAGGACAGCGTTGCAGTAGCACATTATGACGTTGTAAACTTGTAGCACATTACGACTTTGCAGCACATTCCAACTTTGCAGCACATTACTACAAAGCTGAGCTGAGAGAAAGACTGCAGGGTTGTCTGTCTGTGTGTAGATTCCCTTCCATTGTTGTCCTATTTCGATGGCCACAACAGAATCATCCGCCAAAAAAGGCTCATGCTAAAATGGGTTAACTGGTCGGGTCCAAATTTTGGTGTCAAACCGACGGTGCCCCACAGATGCAGTGTGCCCTTTTTCGAAAGTGTTTCCCTTGGGACCGCTACGTAAGGAAATAGCTCCAAAAATGCCCAAAAAATTAGTTAACCGATGAGATCTCCCATATGAGTATGGCATGGGGGTGTCAAACTGATGTTAAATGGACCCTTAGGTCCCCCTTAGGTCACCCATGCCCTTACTTTTAAAATAAGGGTCAGCCCTAAGGTGTAAGGAGCCCTAAGGTCTGGATTTACCGGTTTACGTATTAAAAATTAGTTAAGTGATCCGGTTTACTGATTTTTACCGATTATAAATTCGTAAACCGATGGACCTCACCGGCCTTTTTTGGGGGCTTGGCCTTTGTTTAGCCTTTGCAAGAAAA
>LR142217.1:0-10821 GCA_900659605.1 Tisbe holothuriae | reverse complement strand
TGTACTAGGGCGTGCTATTACTCTTAAAATCGGAATCGCTATTATCGTACTAAAGTCGGAATCCGACAATAGCACTATTATCGGGAATCTCTGCAGCCAGTCTCGGCGGGATGTACAGTACTAACATTTACTAGTCCACTTAAATCTATGCGCTTTTTATGTGGAAAAGGAGTCTCAAATAGAAGGCCATGTTTCTTAATTCTGTGTTTAATGTAAAATTAATTGTTTCTCAAAAGTTTTTTGCTCACATATTTGAGAATAAAACTAATGTATACATTGAATGAATGCGATCATTATTTACGTATTAAAAAGCATAAAATAGGCTTAAAATTACTATTATAAATATTCACATCGTCTGACCTCTTTATCATGTGTGTATAATTCGTTTCCTGAGATATTTGAAGAGAGAGAGAGAAAGAGAGAGAAAGAGAGAGAGAGAGAAGCGGAGAATCCCCTTATGTGAGCTTTCCTCCACTTTTTACGGTATACAGAGAAAGAGAGAAGAAAACACACGGCGGTAAAAGAGAGCCGAGTCGAAAACGACTTCTTTCCTCAGTGCAGGTTTGTCGTTGAGCCGACAAGAAAGGAAATTAACCTACTACAGTTTATGAAACGCGGCAACAAGTGTCTCGAAAGTGTCACAAGGGATATCTCTCCTACTTTTGTTTTCGTGCCAGTGTTTGAGTGCTTTGTGAAATTATGTGAAAAAGGCCTCTTTGTTGTGCAAACAGGGATTCAAAGGTAGGATTTGAGTTGTTTATGTTGCTGTTAGTAGGATGATGGATGTCTTAAGTGAGTAAATAGGATGCAATGAACTCTGCCTTGTTCGTTCTCCCTTGGGAGGCCTTTCCAAGATGAAGAAGAGAAACGAAAGAAGGAAATCCAGGTCGTTAATTAGGACCGCTGGAGCTGCTACTGCCGTTCTTTACACATTTGGCATTGAATATTACCGTAAAATAAAATATCAAGTGCATCATTCCAAATACCAATGTACTTTATACAATGTTTAATATTGTGCGATGCCCTCATTAGTGGTGTGATCTTTTTAGAATCCTGGGAGAATTGATTTTTCGCAAAAAGTAGAGCATCTGCCCTTATTTCTAACTACTCAATCAATTGGATACTGGATTGAGAGGATGAATTTTGAGGTTCCTATAACATATCATTTATCTGCAAAAGTGCAAAACTAACTTACGCTCAAAATGATCCATAACAATTTCATATTGAAAGAAGTAAGAGATCCCTTGGAGATGTAATTTGTAATTTTTTGAACCTCTCTAGTCCTCTGCAATTTAACCTTGGGACTCCCCTTCTCACATACACTCTGCTCTAATTTGCCAATTCTGGATGGAGTTTCTCTCACTCTTGTTCGAACCCTTTTGGGCCATTTTCACCATTGTTAGCAATACCAAAATTACATCGAACACAGAACAGAAGCTACCTTTTTGCAGGACACAACCCACGTTTACATCATTCCAAGAATCTCGTGTGCAAGCACAATTAAATTCAACGTTGCAAGTACTTTCATTCCAACTTCCTCAATAGTTGTTGTTGGTACAAAAAAGAATTCAAATCAAAGAGAGTTTTTTTTCGGTAACAAAGTCATAAATTATTGACGCAAAACTGCAACGGGAGAAAAATTGAACTAACGTTTGAGAAGAAAGGAACGAGCATTAAGTCGGAGCTCTGACACAACTGTACTATACGAATATTGTTTATTTGCAGCTGTATATACCAAATTTCAGTGCAATATACTTTTCTTATGTCAACAGCTATTGATAAAATGACCTTTATTTTATTAGGTCCCATACCGTATCAACCCCTGCTCAAAATTGTCGTCTTTATAGCTTTCCCGTTTCCTACTCTCATTCTCCAACCAGACCCTTTTTTCTCTCTTCCCACGTACCTGAACAGAGTTTTCTACTCACACTTTTGGAGCTCGTAAAAATTGGAAGTTTTTTCCTCGCACCGTACACCGATATTGATGCCTTGTTGCCAGGGCATATAGCTTCGATCATAGACCACTCAAACACCTTCAGTGTTCTATGCCTCGATACATGATTCACTGCACGCTTCTAAATATTACAGCAGATTCCTTGACCGTGAAATGCTCGTACGCTCAACTACAGGCCGAGAATTTGGTCCTGTCACGTACAACGTGTATTCTAACATCTTATGACAAGGGAAACATATCATCGTCCCCTTAATTCTTCATCATTGGCTGTTGACGGGCTTTATTCAATGATGGGATCACAGGTGTGGGAGAAATGATATTAATCTCTTCCAGTGCAATGCAAGACCTTTGTGGAAAATGTCTTGCTTTTTAGTTTTATTTCTCTCTTTTGAAGAGGTGTAAGTGCACGTTACCCAATGCGTATATACTTGGAAGCTCTTCTTTGTGATGTTCTGTATGCAAGGTTTCCTCATTCCTGATATTCTCCTTGTAAGAGGATCGGATGGGAAAAAGAGGAGAGAAAGAAAGGGATCTGAGTTGGAAAGCAGATTGAAAACTGAATAGAACGTTGAAAGGCTGTCGCAGAAGCTTAATATCTTACTTAAAGTGGCCATTTGGTCTTAATGAGTTTATTCATATATTAAAAGGACATTCATTGAATTTAGAAGAAGATCCTTTGTTGTATTGCTGAAAGAATCAATCGTACACAAGATAAAACACATTCACAAAGAGTGTTCCAGGACATTGTTAAATTTATACAACTGTACTATACGTTATTACGTTTATAATATTACGATAGTTTTCACCATTTCAGTGTATGCTGCTAGTACGAGTTCATTTTGTACTGCTCTAAATAACATAACAAACCATATGTTGCCAATGCCGGAACTGAGTCGGCTATTTTAGCGAAAGAAATGTGCATTAATGAACTAATAAGAATGTATAATGAGCTGAATGAAGCAGAATAATTAGTTTTGGGGAAGAAGGAAAGAAGGAAGAAAAACATCCTGATTTTGTTTTGAGGAATATTTTAAAGGCAAAAAAGTTTGGCAACATTTCGAAAAACTCAAAAAGTTTGCCGGTTATTAGAGAGAGAGAGGAAATGTGTACAAAATGAATTCACAGATGGAGAAGTTCCTTCTCTGGCCAAATTCATTTAGGCGTATTGTTGAGGCCAACTTTTTGTCCCTGGTTAATTTACCGCACTGTACTGTGTTCTGGTGAAGATCAAAGGACCGCAAAATCGAAAACAAGGTTATGTAGTTTTAGGGTCCATTATTGAGTTAGAAACTTTCCTTTTAACAGCTTTGATGATACATAACTATAGAACTATACAACTGATTAACTGTGTTTGATTATTCTTTTATATTTCCGGGTTAGGATCCATTATATTGGGTTAGAAACATTCGGTTACAAAGCTTTGATAATACATAACCATAACTAATTCACTCTACAACTGATAATACCATTACTATTATTTTCCAGATCTCTATGGCGAAGGATCTTCTAGAAGAAAACCCTGACGACTTCTTGGATACATCCTACTAACGAAAACGAGACTGAAGAAGGAAAAGTGCTGAGTAGGATTTGAAAACGAGCCAACAAGATCCGGAATTATATATTGTGTACACGATGACAACCACAAAAGAAACCGTCTTCAAAAACCACCTTTAGCAATGCAGTACAGAACCCATTGAGCGACAATGCATCAATGCCTCCGCCGCCATTTGAAGCTGGCGGGCTGCTCCATTGCGGCGCTCACAGCCTCAGCAGAGGTGGCAGGACTCGGCCTGTACATGGCATACTACCGGGCGTACCTGCGGGGACAGGAGCTGAGCCTGGCAGAGCTGCTCCCCCGCGCCGCTGCCAGCCTCGGTGGTGACCCTGTCCTGTCCAGCTCTTCAGCGCCTCCCGTCCCTGATGAGGTGGTGCGTCGGTCTGTCGACCCTGGCGCCGTGATCGGGGTTTCCATCACGTTTGTGTCCGTGCTCATCTGTAATATTCTGCTCTTCTATGGGGTGTGGAGGCGGAAAATGCTGTGGTCAGTATAGGTGTTAAGGCATCTCCCAGACAGGCATCAGCGCAGGAAATATTAATTTTCCGGAAATACTTCTCCTCTCAGCCAGTCCAGCTGGGCCGTGAGTGTGTGAGGGGAGCAAATTATTTTGCTGAGGAGGAAATTGTCTTACTGAGCAGGAGGGAAATATTTCCGGAAATATTTCCTGCATGCATTAATGCCTGTCTGGGAGATGCCTAAGTTAGACGTAATTAGCTGTACTTCTAAGACTGTCTGAGAATAATGATATTAGTATGTACTAAAGAGCTACAGTACCTATTTAGTATGTACTTCTTTTTTTCCTTATGGCCAATGGATGCATAGTGAATGAATATATTTGTGCTAGAAGAGAAAGGGTTCCTCATGGCAAAGACCCAATGACGAAAATACGAGAAGTACCACTTTAATTGGCTCTCATTTAATATTACTCTTTCCTATACTTTCAGCTTCCTCCCCTGGCTGTTCCTCCACGCCGCCCTCTTCTGCGAGTCCCTGATCGCCTTCATCTGGTGCATGGTCGCCGCCATCCGGACCTGCCTTCAACACGCAGACCGACAACAACAACAACATCATCTGCAGCGACCCTCTAGTCCAATGAACCAGACGCTAAGCGGGCTGGACGTGGGTTCGAGTCCCGGCGGGGACAACGGGGATGAGGGCCTCGCGCTGGTCGCAGAGGACGGGGTTGGGGGAGAGGTGCTTATAGCGGTCGGGAGGGAAGATGAGCATGTGGGGTATGCGAGGGTCGTGGCAGGGGTGGGTCCGACAGAAATGGTAAGATTGATCTATTACTTTCAATCCATAATTTTAAACCGATTTTAATTTGACTCACAGAGATCCAATTAAAGGAATTAACAAACTATCGATTTTGTCCAAAAAGGAGCCTTCACGCACATTTTGATAGTGATTAAAAACTTTGATAGTGCTCCACTATAGATATTTTTTCTCCCCCTGGCAACATAAATCATAAATCGATCCATCTTTTTATTGACTCTTTGCTCCACTTTTTCTTCTGATTCCCTCTTGACTTGAAATTGCGCCGAGAAAAACCAATTTGGAAACAATGGAGCGGAATGAATGAGAATTTTAATGAATGAATCGGCGAGGCGTGAAAGAAAGTTGGCGAGATGTAATTTGTAGATTGAGAATAAGTTGTAAGTTATACATATTTAAAACGGTTTTACGGAGTTATTATTAGTATTATTAAATTTAAAGCCTTATAATGAACGTACGTGTTACAACTAATAAGATTATGTGAACCACTGCAACTACTGTAGTTCAGGAAGGCGGCTGACTTTTTCATTACTTTAGTATGTACTATTGTACGTAAACCAGCAAAAGTATTTGTACACATGCTGTACACGAAATGGGCGCTTAGTTCACAAGGAACACAAACATAATATCCGCTGATCCTCTTTCACCATGACCTTAATAACATGTTTGATATGGTCTATCTGGATTATAAGCAAAATGCGACCTTGGTGACTTGTGTCAAATGTGAGTGAAAGCAGCTCTGTGTATATCCCAAAAATGACGGCAATAAGGAGCAAAAACATCTCCTCTGTCATACCTTTCTCTCCAGCTCAAACAACCTTGTTATAACAAGTGAAAATGAGCAAAAACACAGAGAGAAAGTTTTGGAAAATGGTTTTGTAATGGAAGGAGAAGTTTGAAAGGAAAGAAGAAGAAAAAGCATCTGAAGGTGGCTTGAAAAGAAGGCTTGGGAAAAAGAAGAGAGTGTGAGACTTTCCTCTAATGTACGCTAAGGTTGCAAAAAATGGAATATGCCAGAATATACACGAAAAGTGACTTAAATTGAAGAGAGCTTTTTAGTACGAGAAACATGAGTATAGCTTATGTGTATCTTACTGTGGGAAATGTTGAGCCCATTTTGCAGACAAGTCTTAATCTCTTGGTCTTTACAGACTGCACTAAAAAGAAAAGGTCATTCGTTGCAAATAAGGTTAATTACCTCGAGTTTTTGCTCTCCTGTGGCTGGCTTAACACTCAGTGGTGGAACTGCTGACAAGTAATCCCTCCTAAGGCTCTGTTCTGTTGCAACCACAAAATGGGTTATTTATGGTTGCAAAATGTGGACTTGGACTACATTGACCATTCATGTATTCTTTTGCAAAGTAGGGTAGGAGGAGATCACTGTACTTTTGAAGTAACAAACACCGATATTAAATGCATTTAAAGAGGGAGAAATGCATCATAGTACAAGCTACTCTGCTGTTTGCACAGGCTAATGGATCCTTGCTGCTTGTCAAGTGTTTTCTATACTCTCATTATCATCAACAATTCGACACCCAACAAGAAATTGAGCCTTTTGTTTGGTTTTGCACTCGAGTAAAAGCATCATTTTACCGATGATACACAAGGAGTTGTATTTACTTCTTGACGAGCCGCCTACTACTTCTCTAGAAGCTCCTTCTTTTGATATCATATGTGGAAGACAGATGCCCTTTTTACGTTTTCTCCCTCCTTTCCAATTGTCACTTGCCGTATGTCAGAGAATGAGAAGAGAGGAAAAAGTTGGTCTCGAGAGAGAATCGTGGTTTCTTTAAGACCACAAAGCGGGTGGTGCGATGGAAAAGTGTGCAATGTACATCAAGTGGTAATGTTAGCAAAGAATGGCATTAAATATGTGGGGGAAAGCCTTTAGAATTGGATATTATAGAGCATGATACGCATATCCCAATTCTAAAGTCCGATTCTGATCTACATGTACATAATTATCTGTCTAAATATCGGAAACCGAATATGTGTGTTTATTTATTCTCTTTTTTGCTTACTGGGAAAAAGAAAAGCCAATTTTTCTGGTTTGCTGCTGTATAAACTATATCCAAATTTAGATTTCGGTTTCTAAGCCTCGATCTCGTTGTTCTCCTTGGTGTCGCTCTCCTCGGCCACCTTGGCGTTGTCCTTGGACAGGAGGGGGTTCCAGATGATGCCCTAGAAGGGAGGAAACGGTGAATAACCAAGCCTTGCTTCCATTAGATTATTTCTAGTATTTATGTGCATATATTATGCAGCCTTAAATCACTTCGTCTCGTTCATATGCAGTATTGGATAACGAGATTATATCAAACATTTCATTCAACCTGAAGTGGAAAGATGTGTTACTCTAAAGTGATTAGTCTTAGCCTACATATTCCAAAAATCTAATGAAATGGCAACTTGTGTACCTGCTCGGTGATCCTGTGCCTCCTCTGAATCTTGAGCCTGTACTGCAGGTTGACATAGGGCTCCGGGCAGCAGTCGTACGTCTTGATCTCACGCTCAGTCGTGTAAGAGTTGATCTGGAGAGGAAAATAATATTCAATACGGGCCAAAGCAAGGGTTTAGTTTTAGCCTTACGTTGACTTGGGAGTTCTTCCTGTAGATGGACTGGTCCATGTCGCCGTTGTCGTAGAAGGTCAGGTTGAGCAGGTTGTCGCTGAACGTCCTGGATGGGGACAAAGAAAACGATATACAATAGTAACATCAACTTCCATACGACAAGAACTACATGATTTTAGAAATTGTTCTAAGCGGGTGCCTAGAGTTAATGGCCTGGGGATAAAATCACTTAATCTATCCGACAACAACTTTTTAAGTAAATGCATTTCACCTCCTTTGTATGATGGCGAGTTAACTGCAATTTTCCGCATGTATTCTTCACACCTTGGTCAAGAGGGGGCTTTAACTTTGCAAGAGGCATTTTTACTATTTTTGTCAGCGAAAACTTTGTTCGTGGTACATCCGAAGCAAAAGTTATCGTTTGATCGCATTTGGGGATTTTTGAAGGTGCCTTTTTGATCTCTTTCTCCTGACATGTCACAAACGGAAACTTTCTCTCTCTGCAAAGATAAAGTTTTTCCATCAAGTCGTTATGGAGAGAGAGAGAGAAATATAAGAAGAGAGAAAAAAAGAAAGTCCTCTGATCTGAAGAAACCTTTTGAGAGGATAATTTGGTTGAGTGCAGGAGCTAATTCTTTTAAATATGTGGCGTCATTTCAACTCTCTTTCATCGTTATGTCGTGTTCCAATTAATTAGGCAACTAATTTGTTGACAAAGTCTCACCATGATCCGAACTTGAGCACGCAATCCTGCTCTCCCCAGTAGTCGCTCAGGTCGGCCTCGATGCAGCTGTAATTAGAAAAAGAAAAGGGATTAATTTAGTTTGGTACAAGTTGACATACACCAATAGAACATTCGTACTAGTAGTATTTCTCAATGACCCCTGTAACCGGGGTCAATGTATTGCTATACATAAAGAAGCTAAAATTTACTTTGTGACATGAATGACCAATTACACTATTAACTCCCCGCACATTCGTCTTAAATAAGTTTAGAAGGAAGTTTGTAACATATTGTAAAAATAAGCATACATTATAAATAATTTTTCTTACTCAGCCTCCATCTCTGTCTCTGGCACGATGATAACGAGCCCGCTGGACATGATGACCGCGTTGGAGTAGTAGCCCTCCACCATGTGCGGGTTCATGGCCTGCTCGGTGTTGTGCCTGAAATAACAAACCTTAAATCTTGTACATAAGGGAGTCAATTTGAGTTCAGTACCTGTTGTAGAGGGTGATGTCGGGAACCCAAAGGAGGTGGGAGGGCACGCGAAGAGCCTTCAGGTCGCCGTACTGCTCTATAATGACACAAAATGAAACAGGTTCTACCCACTGTTAAATAGTTGTTTAATCACTCACCAGGGTTCCACCTGAGCCTGACATCGGTGAAGAAGATCCTCTCCCAGATGGATCCCTTGAGCACTCCCTGAGGGGTCAGCTCAAGGTCGATGGGCATGAGGCCGTAGCTCACATTAGTGCCGGTCACTGGAAGAAAGAAAAGGGCGGGAAATTCAAACTTAACTGCTGCGTCAGAGGTTCATTCGACCTCCAAAGATGACATACGCTGATATGATTCCTGCTCAAGAGCCTTTGTCTGCTGCTAACAAAGTTTTCTCTCTTCACAGATCAAAGGAGAAGAGTTTTTGTCTCCAGCGATTTTCTGCTTTTTGATGTTGGTTGAAGAGTGAAAGGTTCCCTTTACTGGCGAATTAGCTGTTTTCTTGTAGGTTTAAGGCTGTTTTAAAGTGATCCTTTATATGAAGTGTCATAAATATTGCCACTCTGTGCAGTTAGTTCTACGGTTTAAAGTTTAAGATAAAGTTAGTACAGCTAACAACATGCAAGGAATTAATCGGTCTATTTTCGTCAATTATCTTGCCAGCATATTAAACTTTGAAATGCGCCCAAAATAGACAGAATATTACTCATAAACACCGTGCCAAAATAGCCGAAAGTTTCTCATCTTTTTCTCATCTCTATTGTAAAGAGCTCCAAGTTTTAAAATATCCATCATCCTGTGAAGAACTTTATTTTTCTCGCTTTTTGAAGATTGAAACAGAATTAACTTTCGGCACAAAATAAACGGAATTATTGTATCAAATACCTGGCAGAATATGCTTGTTGTACCCGGCGAAGAGGTCGTCAAAGAGCTTGGCCCTGGCGGCGCCGTCCCCCTCCTCGTCGATGGGGAGGGCGTTGGCGACGGCCACGGCGAGCGACAGGAGCACGAGCAGCTTGTTCATCACGAAGGCGGAGAGAGAGTGGAACTGATTGGGGAGTTTGGGAGCGGAGGCAATTTATAGATTGATCATTTGGGTGACAGGGTGTGCCATTTATTTACAGGTCTGATTTATTTGCTTTTTTGTTCTTGGCATCAAATATATCTAATTAAGCTTTCATGCTGCAAAAATGGTCCAATTTTACTCCTTAAAATGTTTATTTTATGTTCTGAATGTGAAGGAGTGACTTTTTCATTGTCCACCCTGTATGTGCAAGCCAAGCCCATTGTGAACATTTTGTGAACAATTGCTGAATCTTGTTCACATTATTTTCTATTTTTAAAACTAGGATTGTCTTCCTTATAGGCTGCTATGACATAACTCTATTGGCATCTAATAAATTTATATAAATTGAGATCATACACGGGCTTTTGATGGAAATTAATGGCATTTTTAAGCCGTGAAAGCTCGGTAATTGCATATAAGTATTAAAAGTACATAACTGAAAACACTCTTTCGTTAGTTTAATTTACACTACATAGCAAATCAATTCTAAGAAATCGCTTAGTACCGTACATCCCCTTTGATCTCTATCAGAATACAGCAGTCGTGTAAGAAAAACGTTTTGCGTGACCCCCAGAGACAAATAAGCGAAATAATACAGTATGTAAGTGCCCGTTTAGAGGAGAAGTTGGATATGTCGTCGCTCCAATTGTAGCTGACACTTCATAATGTCCGTAGAGAAGTAGAGGACGTCACTTATACACATCAGATGCAATGATACAAAAGCAATAATGCACTTCAAGGGGGGACACTTAGGACAGTGATATTAGTACATACGGCGAGAATTACAGTCTCGACGGTTCAAATAATTCTTGCTTTCTGTTTCTTTACTTTAAAAGCGATGATTGTACCATGTATATTTTATAACGTAAACTCTTAATGGTGGAGAAAAATGAGGAAAAACTCCCGTGATTTTGACACACTTAAGTAACAAGACGCGTCCATTAAACGAACTAACTAACTGCGACATTAAAAGATGCAATTAAATTCGGCCTAATTGCCATGACAACGTGTTCTCTACAGAGTTTTAAGCTCACCAAAGCATTTCGTTGATATTGATGCTGTCCACCCTGACTTTCATGTGACCTTTTTCGTGTCCAGCTCTCATTCTCTCTGGCACAGGTCAGCAAAGAACTCAAAAATGTCTTCAAAGGGACTGGAAAACTTTTTCTTTGCTTTTAATAAAG
>LR142216.1:0-10838 GCA_900659605.1 Tisbe holothuriae | reverse complement strand
CAATATGTACACTAATCGTTGTTACCAAATACAAGCTCTTAGAGCATCAGTTACATCGTATCACTTGTCAGTGTAAGGCGTATCAAACTCATTAATAGGTAGTACTCTAAAATATATAAAAAGGGATACATAGCAAATATTTAAAAAAAAACCTTCACAAAACTAAACAACCCTGGCCTGGGTTCATATATGCTTTTCTCCTGAGTGAGTCTTCTTTGAGCGCGGCGCGGCGTGCTCTTGCCATTTGCTGAGTGCTCAAAACCGCCGTAGAAGGTGACTCCCCCTGGCGGGGAATACATAAAGCTAGCAAATTTTGGCGCAAAAGTCACTTACAAAGGTTCTAATTGGATGACTAGTTTACTTTTGTTGCTTACTCGGAATTCTAGTTTAATCCTGCAAATATCCGAGCTGAGTGGACAGATTGTGTACGTACAGGGTGAGGCAGTCGAGGCACCCGCGGACTCCACTAAGTACGTGTTGTTCTGAGAACTCGATTGGCCACACTCAAGGGTAACTGTTGTTATATTAGTAATATGTTTCCTCGTGCTTTTTATGCCTGTTACTACTTACAGATACAGCAAACTCCGTAGCCATCAGCACATGAACCAGAGCTGGTGCCTCCTACATGAGAAGCACATTAATAACTATTTAACACTGTTCTTATTAAATGACTAGCTTCTTACCTCTATCAGTGCACTCTTCGGCTGAACAAGAATAAAGTACAATAGATGCATCAAGAATATTTTATTGTTTACTTACAAGTGAAGCAGGTTCCATTTTGTGAAGAAGACGAACTCGAAACGCAGAGGTCATTCTAAGGACAACACACGATTAACCGCAAACTAATGGTGAAAAACTTGCGTATGATTGGCTTACGGGGAAGTTGATCACTTGGAATACAGACAATACTGGAAGCAAATATTAAGCAGCACTGAAAGAACCTCCATAATTCTCCTTTTGCAATATACCTTTTGGCCTTTTCTCAGCTGTTATGGAAGACTTTGCCTCGTCTGGGACATCAATATCAGCAGAAGCCAACAGGAACGTGGCTTGGATTACGATTAAGATAATTGATATAGAAGTCAACACTGAAAGTAAATTAAAGTTAAAAAATATCCCTGTAAAATAATCCGGCACTTACTGTTCAACGATTGGAAACTGAGTGAGCAAATAGAGGGATTATTCTTGAAACCTAATTTGATATGCATGATATATTGTATTTGTATATCTCATGATTGCAAAAACAATGGAAACAGGAAATGAGTGCATATATGGGAAAGATTTTCCCGTGGGATGCAAGAAAATGTCATGTTGAAGATTGCACAATAGAATGCAAATTTTCCTTGGGAAAAAGGTGACATATTGTGTTTGAGTAGTTGCAAAACGCTTCCTTGCCAGAAGAATGGATGAAGCGTAATTGCAACTGTGATTTTTAAATGTATTTGCTGCTTATTTCATGGTAATTTGCGGTGGGAAAAGGGTGTCACATTAATCAAATAGTGCATAATTTGTGACATACTGGGAAAATTCCATTTCATTGCATTGTTTTATGCAAATAATTTGTATGGGAACATCGAACAGAAGTGTTTCCCATATGCAAATAATTGGAACAAAAGTATCGGTCGTTCAACTCTCTAATTCGATGTCATGCCGAAAACTTGCCCTTCTTGATTGCAGTTGCTTTTCTCTTGTGGTGCATCCAACACGGATCCACTCTATAAAGACATCATGTGGAACTTCATATTTATTGCTTCAATAGTCTTAACTGTCCTGAAAGTAGAATCAACTGCTCAGAATGGAACAATAATAAGTTCCAAAGGGCAGCGCATTGCTCAGGCGAGGAATGGAAGTATGAATACTGTAACTAATCTCATAATACATTGCCTTGTATAATTGTGACATTCTTTAGGACTTTTTAGTCTCTTCAACGTCGTGACATTTAAGGTGAGTGAGTTATCCATATTTCTCACTTTCAATGCCATAAAAGTAATGCTCCCGTTCCTCCTCAGAACGATCCTTGCACGGCGGCCAGCAGCACCAATGCAAACCAGGTTCAGGGCACTTGCCGCTCAGCCACTGAGTGCGGTGAGAAGGCCAACAGCAACGCAGATGGGTCGTGTGCGTCAGGATTCGGAGTGTGCTGCGTCATAACAGTATCTGGGTGTACGCAGACAATCTCGGAGGTAATTGTAACTACAAATGATAGGAAAGTCACATGGATATCGGTATTTCCATTTAGGATTGTACCTACGTGCAGGTAAGCGGATTTTTTATTCGTATACAACTACAAAATTTACTTTCTTACTCGAAGAATGAGGGCTACGCGTCAGTGTATACCACAGAAGGTTCAGTTTGCACAACGACAATATCTAGATCGAGTGATCTTTGTCAAATCAGGTGAATAGGCAATTTACTCTTTGAAAAGTCAGTGTTCAGTATAATTTTTTTTCAGATTGGACTTTGAGACATTCATCACTATGGTTGACGCTAACGGTAAGTGGTACATGGTATAACATAAAAAGGAAAAGTGGTTCAGCTATAACTTGTTTCAGGTCTATGCCAGGACGCCTTCATCGCAATCTCTACCCCTCCAAGCACAGCCCCACCTATTGTTTGTGGAACACTTACGGGCCAGCACAGTAGGAACTATAATTAGTGGTATACATTTCTACTGATATATCTTGTTCAGTGTACTTTGAGGCGGGTAATACGGGCAACCCAACATTTACAATTGCGACGGGCGCTGTTCCTGGAGACAGGCAGTGGAGAATCAAAGTTTCATATATTTCTTGCACAGACCCTCTGAGGTAAGACCACAGTGGGTAAGACAAGTTTCTACTGTATCTTGTACGCGTATGAACGCTGATTTGGTTTTTAAAGTGTATCTCACAAGATACGTCAAAGATGAACTAAGTTTATGGACAATTTTATGGCTTGTCTTCCCCTAGAGCTCCTGGAAATTGCGTCCAATATTTTACCGAATTGTCTGATACAATCACGAGTTACAACTTTGCTGGAGGTCAGCTTTTGCAAGGAATGAATTACAACAATTGCATCAAACAACAAGCAGGTACCATTCCATAATAATTCCAATAATAAGGGAAGAGTGAGTCTCATTGTTGACAGGCTATTGTTCGATTCAATACTCGGAGACCTCGGGCTTACCAAATGCTTTTGATGTTAGTGGTCCTCTGGGAATGTCCGATGTAAGTCTTGATGCTCGATAAGAAAAAAATAGCTTCATATATACTCATACTCAGATCGACGCCGCCACATGCATTAACGCCTTCATAACCATTTTTGACACTCACGGCCTGCCTGATCGTATATGTGGAGATGTCTTCAGTACCATTGATGCGGACACGATTCCTTCGGCAGCTGGTAATGATACGAGTGATGATCATGGATTTAATCTTAACCAAAATATGAATTCTATTTGTGCGCCCTTTAGTAACCAAGACGACTCCGTTCAGTTTGGGTTTCGTGAGCAAAGTCGTGGCACAAACTGGATTTTCTGGGTACAGTCTGCAGTACAATCAATTGACTTCTTGCTCGTAAGATATTGGAATAAAAAATATAATGCTTTGAATGGACACACAAATATAGCAATAAAAATCTTGGGGCAAATGTAGTTCGTGGTCCGTAGGGTAAAATTGGCCCTCGAAATGACGTTTTCATATTTTTTATGATTGTATCATATATTTCAAGCTATTATCTTTCAAATAAGCCTATTTTTGCTCTTCTGCCAAAATTTCAACATAGAAAGTGTCTTCCTCAAAGTTAGTTGATTACTCATTTTAGTGCTAATTTGCCTGACCCAACCTAACCTTACAGTGTCAAAGTTTAGATTTTTTTTTCTTTGATAACCTAACCCTGCGGGAGCCCTAGCCCTGCAGGGCACCTAACCTAGTCCTTTGGCTGCCCCTAGCCCTGCGGGGCCTCTATAGAAGGCCTCAATATGATGTTTTAGGCTTTTATGTCCTAGCCCTGCAGGGCTCCTAAATATTGGTGGATTCTGTAGAGTTGACTTAATATGCAACTTCATAGCTGCACAGTAGAGTAGTGATGTAATTAAAATTGAAACTATTACCATTTATCAGTAGATAGAGGTCCATTCTATAGATGGATCAAATAAAAATAATGAACATTCTATATTTATTTTCGATTTCGCACTACGGACCACGAACTACATTCAAGCCAAAATCTTATATCATTATCGCCAATTTATTTATGTATATCAGTATATGGACCAAGTAGTCCTTTATGGGTTATTAAGGAGTACTTGTTATGGACATACGATATAAATGCTACATTGAACAAAACCTAGAATATAACTAAAAAAAACGCACTTGACTTTGGTCATTGACCACTGAAATCCACTGTATCTATGCCGTTTTGCTTGCATTTCCGTTGCTCAAATCTTGGAAATACGCATGCGCCATGCTCTCATCTGCAGACAGCCGCTGCCCCGGATTGCAAATAAGTAGACTTTGCAGCAAGTCCCTTCCCCTGCCGGACAACTTGGGCACCACCTGAGAGAACGTCATCGAGGGGTGGTAGATGGGAAACTGCTTGAACTCGGGCAGCTGCATCATGCCAGGCCAGTTCTCCTCGCCGGGCGTGCCCAGCAGCTTGAATATCCGCTTCAGCTGGTCGTCCACGTCAGAGCCAGGGAAGAGCGGCCGGCCGGCATTGGCCAATTCAGCGAAGATGCAGCCAGCTGACCACATGTCGATGCTAGTGGTGTACAGTTTGGCCCCGAAGAGCACGTCCGGCGGGCGGTACCAGAGTGTGACCACCTCAGCGGAGTAGCAGCGCACTGGGATGCCGAACGCTCGCGCCAGCCCAAAGTCTGCCAGCTTGAGCTCCCCGGTCTTGTTGATGAGCAGATTCTGCGGTTTGAGATCTCTGTGCAGGATGTTCCTGCTATGACAGTAGCTGAGTCCCCTGAGCAGCTGGAACATGAAGCTCTTGACGACCTCTGCGTCGATCTCCCCGTTGAGCGAGTCAAAGTACTTCTTGAGATCCTGGTCGCAGTGCTCGAAGACGAGCGTGAGCTTCCTGTCCGAGTGGAGGACGTCGTGCAGGCGGACAATGTTGGCGTGGTGGAGTTCCTTCAATAGGCAGATCTCGCGGAGGGCGGACGAGGGGACGCCCTAAAATAACAGAGATTACACTCGACTGTAACGATTTTGAAAAATGTTCCTTCTTCACCTCATCGTCGTCGTCCAGCCTGACCCGTTTGAGAGCGACAATCTCCTGGGTCTCTTTGTTCTTGGCCTTGAAGACGGTGCCATAAGTACCTGGATCACAAGGACAAATAAAGATCATGCAGTGTGAATCGCACTTTTCAGCAACATCGCCCGCTTACCTTCGCCAATCTTTTCAAGCTTCTCATAGCGCTGCATATTGGAGGGACGAAGAAGATGTATTAACACTAGTTGCTATCAATGGCAATTAACTATTGCACTGTTAATTTGTCAAACGAAGTATTTCCACACTGCTGCAACTTCTTGATTTTTGACATCGATCCCAAAGATATTAGACTGCATCGATCCATAGAACTAACCCTTTAGTATTAGTTCTATGCATCGATCCAATCGTTTTGTTATGAATTTCTGGAACGGAGAAAGCAGCCGATGACGTCACGCATTTAGGCGCCAAATTTGAAAATGTGATGTTGATGCGATTTAATGGGCGGGAGAACATGCGCAAAAAGAGGACAAAGCTCTTGTCGGATGCGAGAAAAACAATGAATGAAACTAAAACGGAATAGTTTGTTTGCAGGTTGTTTATTGATGAATTTTGAACTAATTTCGCCGAAACCGTAATGGGAGAGCCGAATTGGAGCCGAAAATTTTACAAGAATGGTTTTAACATAACATTTAATATTATTTATCATGAAGAAAACGCTTCACTTTTCCTTCTTTTCTTCTTCTTTCTCCATCTCCACTCCTCCGTCCCCTGCGTTGTCCATCTTGGGCACGAAAGTGACGACGACGCCCTCCTTGGGCCGCAGACTCAGCGCATCGAACGAGACGTACTTGCCCACGTCCTCGCTGTCGCCCTCAGCCTCAACCTCGGTCTCGGTCTCGCTGAAGGAGCGCACGTGAACGGTGCCAGTGCTGCTGATGTAGCGCATGCCGCTCAGGTCAACCGTCTCATCCGCGTCGCCAAAGTTGACGGCGACCAGGTAGCCTGGGTTGCCCTTGCGCACGCGCGTGAAGGCGAACACGTTTCCCCTGGTGCGGAACGTGGTCTCGCCGAAGAGAATGCTCTTCTGAGAGCGCATCTCGGAGAGCGCGCGGAAAACGTTCAGGTGGCTTCGCGGGTTCTCGCTCTGTGCTGCTACGTTCACCTCGGTGTAGGCGGGGTTGACGGGCAGCCAGGGCGTGGCTGAAGAGCTGAAGCCAGCTGAGGCGTCGCCACTCCACTGCATGGGCGTGCGCTCGGGATCACGGTCGTCCTTCTTGTTGGGAATATTGGCGTAGTCGGTCATGCCGATCTCCTCCCCGTAGTAGACGATAGGCGTTCCAGGGCTGAGCATCAGAATCATGTTCATGGCGTCGGTGAGCTCAGCGCCAACACGGGTGGCGATGCGGCTGTTGTCATGGTTGCCCATGTTGTTGTTCGGCCACGCTTCGGCGGGTAGCGCCTTCTGGTAAGTGGAGAGCACGCTCACCATCTTCTCGGCGTTGGCGTCGCCCTTGTTCTTGAACTCCTCAATCATCTTGAAGTTGAGCGGCATGTGGGAGATGTCACCGGAGTGCTCCGTGAAGTTGGTTCCGTAGTACTTGACAAGGTCCTCGGTGGAGAGGTAAGCCTCGGTCAGCATCACCCTGGGGTCGTCCTCGGCCCTGTCCTCGTCGCCGTCCACGCCCTCGTCGATCGTCTCTCTGAAGGTCTTGAGCAGGTCGAGCACCTCTGGCAAGTTGTACGTGTGCTTGTGGTCCACACTCTCGTACCCGCTGCCTGAGCCCACGCCTTCGTCGGCAAAGTCGGCGTCCTCGAACATGTGAGCGACGGCGTCCATGCGGAAGCCGTCTACGCCAAGGCCCATCCAGAAGCGGAGGATGTCCTGCAGCTCCTCGACCACCTTGGGGTTGCGGAGGTTCAGGTCGGGCTGCTCCTTGTAGAACTGGTGGAGATACCACTCGTTACGGGCAGTGTTGAATTCCCAGGCGGAGCCACCAAAGACAGATTGCTGCATAGAGATATTGTTAATACATTATTTTCGAATTGCCCTTATGTTTATCTCACCCAGTTGTTTGGTGTGGTCCTCCTGTTTCCCGTCTTCCACACGTAGTAGTCGGTGTACGGCTCCTCCTTGTTGATGCTCTTCTGGAACCACGAGTGCTCCGCACTGGTGTGATTGGGCACAAAGTCCATGATGAGCTTGATACCACGCTCATGCAGCCCCATGACCAGGCTCTTGAAGTCCTCAATGGTGCCAAAGCTGGGGTCGATTTCCTTGTAGTCAGAGATGTCGTAGCCGTTGTCCTTCATGGGGGAGGCATAGATGGGGGAAAGCCATACGGAGCTCACGCCAAGTTTCTCGATGTAGTCAAGCTTGGATTCAATGCCTGAAAGGGGGAGAGGAAAAATTAACTTTATGAAAAATTCAAAGTTCAAGTGGTGCTTCCACATTGAGATACAATGTGCTTCCATCATTTCTGCTTTATAACTATAAACGTACCCTTGATATCACCCACTCCATCTCCGTTGGAGTCGCTGTAGCTCTTCACGTAGACCTCATAGACCGGACCCTTCTGCCACCACTGCTTGGGAGCAGGCGTGTAGCACTTGGGGGCGATCACGATGATGACAATGGACGCAACAAGCATGGCAACCCAGGCGACCCAGAAGAGGATGAAAAGCGCCCAACGGACGCGCACCCAGGTGGGGTCATTGGCGTACTCCATGAGCTCAGCCTTGGTAAGAGCGGGGTAGGGATCGCTGGACTTTTCATCGCCGATCTCGACCTACACGATAATGGAGGAGCGTGAAGAACAAGCAATTCTAGACAATTATAAAGGCTCTCTACCTTGGTCTCCTGGCTATTGGAGATGAACTTGACCTTGGGATCGGCCTCCTCGGTCAAGTTCTCCTTATCGGCAGCAGGCTCCTTCTCAGCTGCCGTAGCAGCGGCGGCACTCGCGGCTTCGTTAGGAGGCATCTCGGGAGTGGATTCCTAAAGAGAATCGAACAATGAACCAAATCTCCAAAGATTACAATGAGTAGTGCAAGGATCCGTTGCTGCTCCCCACCTTGTTCTCGTTGGTCTGCTCAGCTTGGCCCTTCTCCTCAGACTGCGGCGGTGCTTCGTTCGCCTCCTCAGTCATCTCAATCGAAGGAAAACTTGTTTCCACTTCTCAGGCTTCGTCGTCTTCTTCTCTTCTTCTTCCCTCGTGCACAAGGATTGCTTGCCAAGAATTTCCAGTTAAAACTAGTCACGAGAAGTGCACGAGAGACTGAGAAGAAGGCTGCTTTCTAAACTATGCAGAGAAGAAAGAAAGGCTGACGAAATCGGCTTTCTCTCCTGACATGTAAAAGAGTTGCCTATATTCACAAATGTGTCATATAGCATTCGATTCAATCGTGATCTCTATGATTGGAGAACATAGAGGAAAACTTCCCCTCATACATGTAGTCAGGCAGCAGTGAAGTCGGCGGCAGGCAGCGCAGCTCTATTAGAGTACAATGGCTGTTTGTACAGAGTGGTCGTCTCTCCGTCCAACTGTAGCTAGGCGTGGAGAGCGTTTGCGCACTGCGGGCTAGCAGCTTTATTGGAGAGATCTGGCTATAGCAACAGTGCAACGACTACTTCTGCACATGTGGCAAAAGTAGGGTTTGTACATTGTACATGGTGTAGAAAAGAGAACGGCGGATGAGTTGACGAAAGCTACGTATTCACTTGTGTACAAAATTCGAATACGTCAAAAGCAACAAGTACAAACAGTAAAGTCGCATGAGGCATGATATACTATATATACCTGCACATATATTTTTGTGCCCAACAAACATATATGTAGCTTAATAGAGGGCGATTTTATGAAGGTTATTATTTGCTTTATTAGTAAGACTGCATTGGTGCCCCATGTTATAAAATCACTGGAGCCATGTCTCTTATAAAGACGCGACAAAATTCGAACGAGGCAAAAGTCGGAGTCCAATTACACATTATCGTCGATTTGCAAAACGTAGGCGGCGCCAAAGTAACGAACAGAACAAACTATGATTGGAGGCGTCGACAATCAAGGACAAGAGGCAGCAAAATATCCAAATATGATTGTGAAGGTTAAAACAGAATTTTGGATAACTTTGAATTAAGAAGATTAACAAAACTATAGTATTAAGCTCATTGTATGGAAGTACTAGAAGAATATGTTATATTACCAATGAAATATGGAAGCACCCGTCAATTCTGTACGTGAACAAGATATCGATAATAGATATGCGAATCAATGCTTGTCACTTACCTTTCAGATCTCCGCATCCATTTCCATTTGAATCACAGTAAGACTTTGGGTAGATGTGGTAAATAGGACCTCGTTTCCACCACAGGCTAGAAGAGGATACAAATTTCCCGCGCTTAGTTGCAGACACATTTCCATCGGGCCCAGATGAGGTTCGTTTTATGCTGGAGGACATGCCTGCAAGAGTTAATTAAAATAATAAGATCATATTATTGATACTTAAAGCCTAATGGGAACTGAGCCCGGTTTTTGTTCTCTTTTCTTTTATGCTTAGCATGTTTTGAAATCCAAAATTACTAGACAAAAACGACTTCAAACACAATGGCTATACCCAAATAACGTCAAATAACCGACATTTTAGTTTTATTCTTAGTCCCTAGATGGCAATGTAAGCGGTCCTTAAGTGTCATGTCTTCCTTCCGTTTCCTACCATGTGCTTTTTTCGTTGAAGTACGACTCACGACACGTCGACTCACGGACTCAGTTTTATTGGGCAACTGTCTCCCGGGCTCCTTTCTCTGCCTCAGGTTGCCTCAGCGCTCAGTGTCAAGCAAGGTTTTTTGTCATTCAACCCCTTGTCAATAGAGAATTTTACTAACTACAGACTACAAGAAGAAATTTTGCGCACAAAGAAGAGAGGAAACATGAAACTACAAATCGGGTATTTGGAGCTTAAAAGTAACCGTTTAGACTAAATTTCCTCAAATATTACATATGAGAATATTGTTTTAACCTAAAGGTAATATTTGACCATTATTGGCAGTTGGAATTTTGCTCCATTGATGCCACCTTATATTTTTTTTACTTTGTGTCCGTTCCTCGACAACAGGGACAACAAGTAAGTGTAGACCCGAAATAAAAACACATTTTATAATGTTACTATTAACTAGCACAAGTAAAGCTGTGTAATAAAATGTCTATAAAATTATATTTTTTAAGACTTCGTATTTATAATAAAATTTATAACATAGCAATGAAGACCTTTTCCCAGTTGGCTACGACCTGCTTTTTTATAATAAATTGGCATTCCTATCCCCAGCTAATCAGTGGGGGCTCAGTGACCTCAGCCAGAAGCAAAAAAGCACCCTGCCAAGACGATTTTCAGCGCCATCTACTGGCTGTAATGTAAACTATGTGGGAGTTATATTGTTTCTCTCATTGATTATTTTATAGTTTTATGAGAGAATAGGATAGTTTACCATTTTGTATTAAAATCAAAATAAGAAATCTGAGCGCAACCATGTCCTTTATGCTTGTATTAAATACATGCGGGCATCCCAAAAACTTAACCAACACACGATTCTGGTTTCGGTTTTGGTAAAAACATTATAACAATGAAAGATAAATATGCATGGGATATTC
>LR142215.1:0-10843 GCA_900659605.1 Tisbe holothuriae | reverse complement strand
CCCATTTGCAATGGTAGGAGGAACCATTTGTTGTAGTCATGGGTTATATTTTCCAAGAGCTCTGCCTGAAGGTAACACATATGATTGTCAAGTACATGGGATGGCGGGTTTCTACTCATTGTTAATACAATGTCATTGTAATAACACATTACTTAGATTGTGGCACTCGTGTTCAAAACAATCTTATTAACAAGCCAGCACACTGTTGTCAGGAAGGCAGCTCTATTCCATGTCCAAAGGAAATTTGTAACTGGAATCGGAAGGGAGCCATTGACCGTGAGTAGTTTATTTTTTGTCCCAGTCTATTTTATTTAAAAAGAAAAGAAAAGTTGCTTAAGGCCTTTAGGATTTGGGTAAATGTTGTTCATTATAATAACTTACTCAATCATTGGAAAGAACTACATTTGAAAAGTAATTCTTGAATTTTTTATGGAAAATGTAATTCTAGAGGTAATTCAGATGATATTGTAATTCCTTAAATTATGCAATTCTTGACTTTTCTGGACAAATGTAATTGTAATTCTTGCAAAATAAATGTAATTTCCCAATGCTTGAACTTACTCCATGGATGTACCAAAACCCTCATTTTAGCTCCTTTGCCAACTGTCATCCCTATTCTAAGCCTTGTCTCCTCCACACCAACCATCAACCAACACTTTGACCCAGTCAATATTCTCACCGCAAATGAATGTGACAATGACAACCCTGTAAATTACGTCCTCTATCCTGACAATTATGTTGACGCAACAACCATTATTGAGCTTAATCCACCGGTTATCTTGGAAGCCGTGATTTTGGTAAATGGGCAGAATTATAACTCCAGAGACAGGTATGGTTATATAATATAGGTGAGGCATTTTGAAACAAACTCTTTTTGAGTGACTCGCTTGTATAAAATGCAACATTAGAAAACTACGTCATAATAAAGCAATAAATTTGTAGTAACTCCATCTCCCAGATCCTCCAAGAACTATGTCCTTGAAACATCTACAGATGAGTTCAACTGGAAGCATTTCCACAAGGATACATTTGATGATGCCACAGTTGTAAACTGTCCTTTACCAAAGACAGTCGTCAATGCACCTGAATTGAGGATGGTAAAGTATCTAAAGTTGGTGCTGAGAGACCACTATCACTGGAGTGCAGCTTTCCAAGGGCTAGAGGTGAAAGCTTTGCAATCTTATGAAGGTAGGTTTTTCTTGGTCTATTTAATCTCCCCCTTAAGCTATAAGCTGTTCATCATTCAAAACATGCTCTCTTTGCAATTAAGGGATCAGTAGGCAGCCATAAGTAAGGGATCAAATAGAAGGGCCTGTATTGTCTCATCACATAATGTATTGTATTAAAACAAGAGACAAAAAAGAGCTAAACATGGTTTAGTATTATACTTTTGCAATATAATAGGGAAATCATTAGGAGAGTCCTCAGAGCACTAATAATCAATGGGGCCATAATAGATCACTATATCTTCTAAATACAGAGTCCATGGGTTTAGTACCAACCATATTAAATTTTGTCAGCACACAAAATTGTACACTGCTCAAGCATATTTCTTGTAATTTTTTATCATTCTACAGATCCACCGCCAGTCCAATTCAAGGCCACCCTGGAACTTGTCTCTAACTCTCCTACTTGGGACCCAAATCATTTCCTTCCCGTTCATGCGCTAACAACTGCCTCAAACCCCTACTCTTACCTATGTAGTATTTCCTGATAATGCTGCCAATATGTACATGACTATAAGATTGACAGAACCTTTGTATCTTATCAAGGCAGTGTTGGTGAATTCTAATAATGGCAATTATAACCACAGGTATTTAATACACTTTGATACTGACTGACTAAATAATACAATGATAACAAATATAATTTAAAATATATAATTGTATGTCCTATTTTACAGAGGAACAAGAGATTTCACAATTGAAAGCTCTATGGACCAGACAACATGGCAACCCTTTGTCAGTGGTACACTGCCTGATGCATTCAACTATGCTTGCCCACTATACAGAAATCATTTCTACATATCAAATCTAGAAGACAGACAGGAAGCGGAGTATGTGAAGTTAAACATGGTGTCATACTATGGAATTAGTGTGGCAATCAATACCATTGAGGTGTATGGCTGGAAAGAATGACATGTCATTGTATAGCTAAATATTATAAATTAAACTAAATAAAGTACATTTATCTTCTATGTATACATTGTACTGGATCATACCTGGTTTATGTTGCATTAACAACTTTAGTCTCCTCTAGTGCAAAGCATATGTAAGACTAAATCTTAGAAAAGTATCAGTGAGTGCCATCATCTTATATTCAGATGGGCAATAACATCAACAAACAATACAGCCATGCCAATTTTAAAGATTTTTTTCATGCATTTGTTTCACTGGGATAAAATTAATGCAAATGTGCACAAAGCAAATATATATACCGTATCTTCATTATCAACCTTAAAGCATTTTAACCGTATGCACAGTATAGTATACTGTGATGACTTTACACAGTGACTTTAGTGTTAAACTTTGCTTAAATGAGACTTCGGCGTGTATTAGTGAACAGAATAGGCTCTTGCAGATCATATTTTCCGTCAATATTCCTAGCGTTTATGACAGTTTTGGTTGTGCAGAGGAAAGGGTGGGTTGCAAATTTAGGGCAGTGGCTTAGAAGAGGTAGGAAATTGTAAGACAATACATATTTTTTAGACTTATTAATCTCTTTAAAGGTTCAATAATAATAAAAATATTTCTTGTAAACCTCATTACCTGTTAGATGACACAACAAGTCATAAGTGCAAATTGTCAACTATTCTGAGATTTTCACTTCCATGTAGAAAAAGAGAAAACTGTTCCCACTGAACAGAAAGTAGAAAGGAAAATAGTATAGTAATATGAATTGCATAATTTAGGACATGATACCATTAGTACCTTTGAGACCCTTCTGAGAGAGAAGGGGAGCTTTGAGTACATTGGAATGTTAAGATGGACCACCAACAAGGACCAAAAGGATATACAAGGTTGGCTAAATGCTAAAACACATGGCTCAACTGTCCAAATGATAAGATATCTCTATCTAAAATTGAAACTGTTCATAAGATCTTGCCAGCAAAGACTCTTTAACATATGTTTTATGCGCTGTACTGATACTATAAAAGGATATCAGATGTAAAATGGCTCTATTGAGTGATGACTTAAAAGTATCATATTTGGCACCTTTTGCTCCATTTAATTTGGACAGCAGTGATATACTACTTGGCTGTCCAAATGATAAGAGTTCTCTAGCCAAATTTGTATCTGTTCAGAAGAGCCAACGAAGAATTTTAACGTGTATGTTATTCTCTGTACTGATACTATATTCAAGGTATATAAAAGGTTAAAACTCTTTTGAATACTTATTTCAAGCTCTTTATAAAATTAGAAGAAATAGATTTGGCACCTTTTGCTTCTTATCCTTTGGACAGTAGTACTGATATTTCATTATATTAGCTACATCTGACCTAAAGCAACATTCGACTTCAAAGTTAATCCTAATCTGGAACCGAAATTTCATTGTCCAAGACAGCTCAACATGGAGAGCAGTCTTTGGAAGGATTAACAAGAAAAGATGTGAGGTGAGAATTTTAAAAATGTTAAACCATAAGTTAGGGAGACCTGTCAAGCGTAGACCTCCCGTAAGAGAGCTCCTACACGGGAAGTAGACAAGCTTTTTTCATTAATAAACCAAAAAAAACCACTTTTCAGTTCAGTAAATGCCAATTCACTCTTGACAAATCCCTTGTGGACCGCGCTGATGTCATTCTCTTCCACCTTTTCAACCTAAAGTGGGACAATTACACATTCCCAGACTACAGAAGACCAGACCAGTTATGGGTACTGATGTCATTTGAAGCATTGCCGAGGATTGAGGAAAAACTAGAGTGAGTTACTTTGTTTAATACCCCTTTAGTTCAACTGTCCCTTGCATTGTGATCTTGCCAATGTTGTTCTCATGGGAAAATCTATGTTTAAGCCAAATACTTTTTACCTTCTGTAAATACAACGGTACAATATCAAAACACATTTCAAGGATTTACCACTTATGTAGAACATGCTATAGCTCTGCGGCAAAAATGTATGTATATACTTTTATTTAATTATTTAATAACTAGTTAGCTGATTGATAAATTAATACTTGTATTTTAACTGATACATACTAATAACCATGCTTAATATTCATTTAAATATGGCTGGTAAATTCCTGGACTGTGTTTTGATATTGTACTGAGTCATAGACAGTATAATACTATTACTACTACTGTCTATGTACTGAGTGTAGAATAGAGCTAACCAGCTGCAGCTAATGCCGGTTGTTTAGCAGCTTATGAGTATAGAGTGAGTGTAGGACGTGACAGTCAAGGTAACAGATAAAGACTACCGTACATTATCCCAGGATTTTGGCAGCCATCTTTAAATGAGTATTCCGCTTGGTTAGTAGTAATTAACAATTAAAATGCAAGTACTAATTGATCAGTCATCTAATTAGCTATTCAATACTTACATCAAAAGTGTCTAACTTCAAAAGACAGTATCTAACTAGTAACTACCTTCCTAATGTGGAGTTATAGCATGTTCTACATAAGTAGTAAATACTTGGAATGTATTGTTTTGATAGTGCATATTATACCGTTATACTGATACCTACAAGAAAATACACTTACTAGAGCTACCATTAACAAATTTTCTGCACAGCTATAATAATAATTAGAACTTAGAAGACTCTCAGTCAAAATCCATTTCAGATCTTCCATCAACTTCCATCTTCTCAATGGCATCTTCAACTTGACAATGACGTACCGATCGGACTCGGACATATTCGCCCCACACGGGAGAATATTCAGAAAGATTAGGCCGGAGCAGCAGGGGACAAAGAAGTCAAAGTTGAAACTAGCGGACGTGAGTTAGAGACTTTTCGCATTTCTGCCGAGGAAATTTCTGGGATTTAGAATATTTCTCATTGAAGAATTATTCTATGTCCCAAAAATTTCTTGGCAGAAATGAGAAAACTGCCGGAAGAAATGTCAAAAATTGCTCGGCAGAAATGCGAAAAGTTGCCAGTCTGGGAGGTCTCTTACTGCATTAAAATGGTATATAATTAAAAATAGTGCCATTTTTGAGTAATGTCATTCTACAAGTATTTTTGATATAGTCAGAATCAGCACAAAACTCGGCTGTCCAAATAATAAAAAGCAAAAGATGCCAAATTAGTTTGTTCTAATTCAGTAAAGAGCTTGAAATAAGCATTCAAAAGAGTATTAACCTCCTACGCAACTTGTATAGTGCCAGTACAGACAATACAAATTTTTAAACATACGTTCAAAGTCTTGGCTGGCTCTTCCAAAGAGTTACAGTTTTGGCTAGAGAGCTCTTATCATTTGGACAGTTGAACTACTGATGTAGTATTTGAGTAGTGCAGCTGTTTTGTGTAACTTTTGCAAGTTTGTGTATACAGAACTAAAATCACTTATACTGAATGCTTAGTTATAGTGTATTATTCCAAGCATGCATGGAGAAGTTACTACTTTTTATTTGCTGTAGGTGGAAACTGGCAATCTGTGGAAAAATGAGGAAACCATTTACAGCTACAAGAAATGGCACAAAACCAGAAACTTCAATGGATACTCCAGGGATAACTATATGAGTACGTCTATATAGTGTTAGGCGTATTAATGCTTAAACGCCTTATACAATAGGTTTACTTTAGGTCTTATTGACAGAAACGACAATTTGAAAAGTCAAAAGGACTTTTTACATTGTTACATACATATTTAAAAATCTAGTGTTCATGCGAGTCGGATCTCTAATAAAGAATCTGAGGCCAGGACAGCCGTCCAAATGATAAGATTTCTCTAGCCAAAATTGTAACTCTTCGGAAGAGACAACAATGACTTTTAACATATGTTTAATGCTCTGTACTGATACTGTATAAGTACATAAGAAGTTACGGACACTTTCAATTGCATATTTCAAGCTTTTTGTAGAATTAGAACTAAAATATTGGGCTCCTTTTGCTTCTTATCATTTGGACAGCCGAGGATATGATCTGAAGCTAACCGTGCTTGAAATCACTTTTTATTTTTGTAAATTCGATTTCAAAACACAATATTTATAAGTGCTTAAGCACAAAAGGTCTGTGGTATGTAAAATATTATACTTTTTTGCATTTTAGCCTCTCCCCTGGCACCAATAGTCTGGTTTGTGTCCCACTGTCATACGGGCAGTGGAAGGGAAAAGTACGTTAAAGAGCTGAAGAAATACATCGGAGTTAAGGAATTTGGATTTTGCTCAGGAAAGAAGTAATAACAAAACTTACTAAAATCAGCACTCACATTTGAAAGTAATTTGTTATGAAGAATTATGGTAGAGAGTACCCATGTCACTTGCAATACAATGTAGGAGGTCAGAATTATGTATTGCTGTAATTTCAACTATTAGGGCATGGGTAATACTTTACAGTACAATTATGGCAAGGAAAAGTAATTAAGTCAAAATATACGTACATGTATAATAGTTATAAAACGGCAGATTTTAAAGTTACTAAAAATATTACGATATACATTTTAACAAGGAGATTGAATTTCAGATGTGGCCACGGTCGCTACCTCAAGTTCCAAAGCGCTGTCTGGAAAGATCCCTGCTTCAGCTCCACAAACAGAAACTACTACTTCATCATCGCCTTTGAGAACAACCTCTGTAAGGATTACATCACGGAGAAGGTCTACAATGCATTGCAGCAGGTCAGTTAATAAAATATATGTTAAAAGTATGTTTATATTTGTACAAACTAAGAACACCGGCTGAAATATAATTAATTCATTATATCATGTGTTTCTTGTGAACAACATCTTTTTAATTCATCCAAGTGATAAGAGTTATCAAGCCATAATTGTAACTCTTCCAAAGAGCCAATGACATCTTTTAATGTATGTTTTATTCTCTGTACTGATACTATACAAGGTACGTAAGAGGTGAAAACTCTTTTTTGAATGCTTTTTCCAAGCTCAAAGTTTATTTTGAGCAAACACATTTTGCACCATTTGTCTCTTATCATTGGACAGCCGACATGCCTTTTTAGTATTTTTTGTCGAAATGAACAGGAACTGAGGTCACGTTATAGCAGTCAAAGTAAATGGATAGTATGATCTCATTTTTTTTTAAATTTATACATTTGATTGTTTGATTTTATGTCTAATAACCTTTCCTTTATCTTGACTTCTTTCTCCAATATTGGCCAGCCTCATAAGCAAGTAATCCTCCAGACACAAGAATGCCAAATGCCAGGGTTAGAAATGGGAACACAAGGTTTTCATAGTTCATGGCATTTGCTGTTGCCCAGCCGTTTTGAGCAGAACCCTGAATATGAATTAAAATGAATAGTGCATAGTGACAGTAACTTTTTCAAATAAAACATATATTTGCAGAGAGAGAGAGAGAGAGAGAGAGACAGAGAGAGAAAGAAAGAGAGAGAGAACAAGAACGGGTAACAGTGAGAAGCTGCAGAGACAGAGGGAGAGAGCTGCTAGAGGGAATATTAATCTTCTAGCTTAGTAATCCACCTTGTTTATGTTTGGGTTCCATCTTCTTTCATACAACCAAATGATTCCTGACTCTTTTAAAACTCGCAATTGATAGTCAAACAGTTCAAAGAGCTCGGAGTCTTTGCTGACAGCAAAAGCCAGTGGACTTCGGGTTGCTTCCTGAAACATTAATATTAGTAACGTTATACGTAATGGATAAAGAACATAATATGCATAATATTTGCTAAATATATTGTGTGTTGCTTCTATTTCATTTAAGACGGGGAGAAGGGGGGACGTGGTAGCCGTGGTCGCACAAGTCGCTTGATCCTGTGGCCCAGAAGGTTGCAGGTTCGAATCCCCAGCGGCATGATGATGAAAAATTGCGATCACGGCGGTCTAGTGAATGAACCATAAGGTAGTGCCCAAAAATATACAATAAGGGATCACTAGAAAATATTTAAAAAAATGTTGATTAAAGAAAACATATGCAAGTAAGTCACAGTGGAGTCATAGGTCACAAAATATGATCTAATTAGCTAAATCATTGCAATCAAGTGATTTGTTGCATTATTTATATCCAATTCAATTCCACTGTGAAAAGGGAAAGGAAAAACAAAATGCAGTCTGATGACGCACTAGGGTTGCCAGATAGGGATGTACTAAAATGAATGAATTTAATTGAATAATTTCTGTCGTCCGGCACAATATTCTTATTTCATTCTAGATTACAGCTGTAATAAGGTATACATTTTTAAACACACATAATTAACATTTTTGTACTAGGGTATAAGTAATTAAAGACGACATCTTTAATTTTTATTGGTGTATTTTTATTTTGAATGTCAACAATTATTAGTATCATAATTATACTTTATATTTTCCTTCTACATGATTAAAATCGACCTTTGGGTGTGGTGTGCAAGTCTGATGTTTTTTATCTTGAGGTTTCTTTCGACCTTCGTGTACTTTTTATAGTTCTTGCTCAGTCATGAGAACACTACAAAACATTCGGACATGAAATCGGCTGTCCAAATGATAAGAGTTCTCTAGCCAAAATTGTAACTCTTCAGAAGAGCCAGCAAAGACTTTTAATACATGTGTTATGATCTGTATTGATACTATTCAAGGTATACAAGAGATTAATACTCTTCCGAATGCTTATTTCAAGCTCTTTATAGCATTAGAATGAACAGAACCTTTTGCTTCTTATCCTTTGGACAGCTGAAATTGAGCTTTTTTGCCGAATATATTGCGGCATGGAACGACGTGATAGCTCTTTGAATGATACAGCTACAATATAAAGACATGACATTTCGTCAGGGAAATACAGGCTCAACATGCTCTATTTATATAATTTATACCAGTACAGCAAATTACATCTTATGCTAATATCGTTAAGTTCTGGTCTCAAAGCTGTCAGCTGGACAGTGTAGTTTTTTTAAATAGGCGTACACCAACTATGCAAAAACAATTCTCTTAACAGAATACACGTCTATTTTGCCAAGTCACAGGTTTCGTTGTAAACAAGGTCAGTTTGCACCTCCAAGGGATTTAAAATACATTAACATCTATACTTTTCCTAACTGGTACTGCATGCACTTGCATAATTGGCTTATTCGCTAACTAGGGAATACACTGCAGAATACTTTTAAAAGCCATTGTAAAGTAATGGCTAATCCCCTGTTTGAAAACCTCAAATATCCCATGATGCAATTCTTCATGTTTCTCTCTGTACGGTACTCTCTCAGAATATAGGACTGCAATCATAAGACTGAAAGCTACAACTGTTACTGTACAAAACGTACTATGGTCAATACGTGTACTGCATACTGTGCACATATCATTCTGTAAATATTATTTTACTTTCTAAAAACTTTTTTTTACACTTTTGACAATGTTTGCAATGAAACTTAACCCCCAAATTATTCATTTTTAAGTACTTTATTGACACATATGCATTAATTTTACTTTTTTATGCTAGTACAGCAGGTTATGAATATACAAACCTTGGTACAAATTAAATCCAATAGAAGGTACGAGTACTGTTAGGTTTTCATCAAATATTATATCCTCCTATTGAGATTTCAACAAGCCTTCATTCTGTACATGTTCATATTGAACCCTTCTTTTCCCATTTCGTCCCTTACATGCAGCTACTTCTACTTTCGGCTTCATGGGGCCGGTCTTGGCTCATGCAGCAAAAACTGGGAAGAAGAAAAAGAAGGGGAAAGACAAGAGACTAACTATTACACACCCAGAATTCAGGGTAGGGCTATAGTGCCAAATAATAAACATGAACACATTCATGACAATTTAAGTTTGTTAAAATCCCAATATGCTTGAATGATACAGTTCAAAGGAGTTACAAACGAAATAGTACTGTTTAAAACATCAATTATAAGAAAAGGCCAGCCCATATGCTGTACCTCATTCTTCCCGCGCTTTTATGAATACGTGGTCTCTACCTATGTTCTTAGATGGTGTTAGTATAGCGCCTCTCACTTGACCCTCAGCAGAGTGTTTCTGCACCAGTTGTTTCTCTGCTTTCTCTGCACGGATTTTTAAGGTGCCAACTAGAAAACTTGCTACTCTCCTGACACTAGCGACATCTAGCGGATTTTAATGATTTCTTTCATTATGGCGGGAAGATAAAGATATAGACATTACAATGCAATGCAAAACAATATTACATGATTGTAACTTTTTTCTACGTCTCAACTACTTATACAATCATGGACTGTAGAATCCGAAAGACGGCGAAAGTAGTCTCCTCTATCGGCCTTTAAAAGAATGCGAACACCGGATTTCGAGCTTCAGTCTCAGGTTAGCACTCGTGCTGTGACAAACATCTTTAAGTGGCTTGTTAAAGTGTAAATTGTTCACCAACATGTCTGACCAGGTAAGGATTAATGCTCAAGTTTCACAGTCAAGCTGTCCAATTTTTGTTCCGCGTGGAGTCTTGGATTAATATTAACAATAATAATAATAATGTCACACACAGCCACCAAAGGAAGAAGCTCAGGCTGCTGCCGCTCCTGCAGCAGTAGTAGAGGCTCCTAAGGTTGAAGAGGCTCCTAAGACGGAAGAAGTTCCTAAGGCTGAAGAAGCACCAAAAGTGGAAGAAGTTCAGGCTCCTGCAGCTGTGGAGGCACCCAAAGTTGAGGAGGAGGCCAAAACTGAAGAAGCACCTAAGGCTGAAGAAGCTCCTAAAATTGAGGAAGCTCCTAAGGCAGAGGAAGCTCCTAAGGCAGAGGAAGCTCAATAGGAAGAGAAAACTAAAAAGTA
>LR142214.1:0-10842 GCA_900659605.1 Tisbe holothuriae | reverse complement strand
TTCTCCTCGTCAATGTGGATGATGTTGGGCATGTTGACGGTGACTTTGAAGCAGCGGTCCTTGTACGTGAACTTCTGGAGGCTGATGGATTTCCAGCAGGGGCGGGCGGTGCACATCTAAACAGGCATTTTGTATATACTTTTGTATTTTTACTTTTGTCAAGACACAATAATATAATCTATCAAATATCACCTCATCATCATGATCCTAATGTATTTGCATTTAATTACTCGCACCGCATTTTTACTTTTCTTCGAGATTAAAACCGTAAAATGAAGAAAATCACAGTCTTGCACAATGTTTAAAACTGTATCGTAGCTACTGGCAACAGTTGGTTTCTTAAAAAGAAGGAAACATGATTTGTGGCGCACGTTCTTGAACAGCCACCGTCTGAGAGAAATTTGCTCCGTTCCAGTTTGCGCTTTATGGAGTGGAATAAAAGAAAATATCTTTACGGTCTTCACTGCCACCAGAATAGCACAATATCACGTAAAATGATGTTAAACATGTTAAATTATTAGGTAAAGACGGATTATCTTGGCAATTTTTTATTGGATTTGAGAATACCTCACCAAATCAGAAGAAAAATTGACTTGTTTCGTGCACAGTAACCGACCATAGAGTACATAGAGTGCATTTGGTTACAATATCCATAAGCCAGCTATAAGGTGCTCCTTATCTTCCTCAGATATGACACCGTATAAATATTCAGAGCTGTGAAGAACGCATTTTTAGCATGTCCAATAGTAACGCTAAGACATGCTATCCTTGAATAAATCTCACCTTCTTCTGGCAGCCCTCCTCCCTCCACCTCCTGACCTGCCGCTGCACATCCGCCACCCGCTCCTCATGACCCTTGCCACCGTCGCCCAACGTCAGCAGGAACGCCAACCGCAGCCGGACGAAGCACAGCACGTCATAGGCCAGTGACACGGGCACCACGATCAGGGCAAGGACCCACAGGTGGTTCTTGGCAATGTAGTCCAGCGGGTCGACAAAGAAGCCGGGGTTGTTAGACTTCTCCTTGCCCATGGTGTTGGATAGACTACTAAGGTGAAAATGCTGAACGTACTGAAGAGGACTCTCTCAAACTTTCTTCTTGCTGCATGCCAGCATATTATTCCTCCTCCTCCTCCCCATTTTTTTCTACCTTGGTCATTGTGCCTGAACAGGTTAGACAACACATATGCCGGTGTTGGCGTGCGTGAGAGCGAGGAGGTGAAGAAGGAAGAAAAGAAGACGCTTCTCAACAGGTTAGTCGGACACAGGATAGAAGTACATTGACGGAGGCAAGGTGAACGTTTAGAAGTAGAATTGTCTGCATGGAATTCATACTCGTACTTACGTGGCAGCTTCTGCACAAGAACACATAATATTATTGTTGAAGCCAACTTGTATACACAAATAATGTGACGGATACTTAGAAATTGCAAGTAAACGAAATTACTAGATAATACAGATACAGCCAACGTTTGATGTTCGGCGTTCATTATGATTTGGTACAAAATATGGTTCAAACAAAATAGCAAAAATACAAACATATTACAAATGCAAATGGAGACTTCTACCATAGAATAAGCATACCTACGCCGAAGGCGTTGGTATGCCTAAGGGTCCTCTTTCTATGCTTCTACTAAATTATATGTTATGATTTCTTCTTCTTTTTCTTCTCCTTCTTCTCACCACCGTCCGTTTCCGTTTTGTCTCCCTTGTCCTTCTTCTTTTTCTTCTTTGCCTTCCCATCCTTGCCTTCCTTATCTAAAAGATTTAGAAAGATTAGCTACATTTTCAAAAGATTATTTTTATAACTTACCCTTTTTCTTCCCTTTCTTCTTTGTCTTTCCCCCGGCGTACGGCGTCTCCTCCGCCTTGGTGTTGTGCAGGTCGTTCTCCTCCATGAAGGTGGACGCGCAGTAGTCGTAGTCGGTGGTGTCCTCAAACACCTGGAACGTGTCCCACAGCGAGTCAAAGGTCGGCCGCTTCATCGGTTCCTTGATCCAGCAACGGAGCATGATCTGTAGAGGAAAAATGAACGTAAATACAACACCATAAAGTCGTAGAAAAGAAGTTTACGTTGTGAGTCTTGTTCAGATCTTCTGTGGTGAACTTCTTGTTCATCTTTTGTGGCATTGGCAGTCTGTAGCCACCCATCAGAGCTGGACAAATGCTCTCCACAGCTTCGAAATCTAAGAGACATTTATTTTAACGTAGCTTTATGAAGTATACTTATGAGCTAAATACCCTTATAAGGCGTCTCCCCAAGCGCAAATATTTCCCAGAGCACAATCCCAAACGACCACACGTCGCTCTTGTGGTCAAACTTCTTACTCCTGGCAGCCTCGGGAGCCGTCCACTGGAACGGGAACTTTGCCCCGGCATTCTCGTACAGCTCTCCCTGCCTCGCCAGACCAAAATCGCCCACCTTTGCCTGCAAGCAGCCGTCCAGCATGACGTTACGCGCGGCAAGATCGCGATGGACAATCTGCATGCTCTCAAGCTTCTTCATTGCAGACGCGATCTAGAATAGACCACACGTCAATTAGAGTCTTAGAAAAAGCAAAGTAACGGCTTACGTTCTCGCAAATGTTGATGATAGTGTCAACTTCGAGGGACCCGCCCCGCTTGACGAGGTAGCTCCTCAGATCTCCCTTCTCCAGGAACTCCATGACCATCTTGGGCTCATCAGAGTCGACGACGAACCCAAAGACCTGGACGAGGTGCGGGTGGTGCAGCTGGACCAGGATCTCCTCCTCCTTGCGGAACTCCTCCTGCATCTTCTCGGAGCTCGCGTTGTTCTTCACGATCAGGGTCTTGATGGCCACGTCTCTTGTACCGCGCCACGTACCTGGTCAATAAACAGTCTATTTAAAACGTATATAGTCTAATATAGGGCATAGTCAACCTCTGTAGACGACGCCAAAGTTCCCGCCAGCTAGCTTGTCCCCCATCTTAATGTCGACGCTCTCAATGTTCCACTTTGACTTCTTATCGTCCTCTTCATCAGTCACGTTGATTGTGGGTTTGGGACGGAGCGCGGTGGCGTTGAGGGACACGTTGCCAGACTGCAGCCGGGCAACGTGCTTGTTCTGCCCGGCTTCTACAAACTCCTTGAGAGAACCGAACTTTTGCGCATTTCCGCTCGGTCGCCTATAAAGTAAGCATGAGATACAATCACATGTAGTCGAATACGTCTTACTTCTCGTAGAGGAAGAATTGCCCGCCCTGATTTGTAATCTTGAAGTGCCTGTAGTTGTACCGCTCGTCAGTCTCGCTGTAGGTCTTGACTGAGAGCGCGTACGCGGGGTTGGCGCCGCCGTGACTGTCGCTCTGCCGGATGAGGAACGCGCCGTCCTGGTTGTACTCCATGCGGAGGAAGTGCATGGCCTTGCTGCGGCCGATGCGGCCAAAGTACCAACTTAAAGGAGCTTATAGTACCGTCATTGTTCTGTTAAGTACTTTTTTCTTACCCTCACCTGTTTTCGTCCAGTGTTCCCTTTTTGCCCACCACACAAGCCGGCACATAGCACTTTTTCTTCTTGCCAAAAGTCTGCTTGACGTAGAAGACATTTTCCTCGTCAACCGTAGAATTCTTGGGGAGCTTCAGACGCTCGACAGTTTGATCAACTTCAATCTCAAAGCGATCTTAGAGAGAAATGATTAATAGAGGCATTTTGGTATGGGTTAATTAAGATATACCTGTGGAATCAGGGCTCTGTCCCTCCTTCAGAGGTGCTGTGTAGTTCTCCTTCACTACATACAACCCTTTAGAGCCCCCAGAACCCATGGTGTTAAATTTGATGGTGCGCGAGAGCTAGAGGCTCTAAAAGAATGTTCACTCTTCTCTATCACACCCCGTTCATAACAGAGTAACAGGATGCAATGTATGAATTCATTTTCCTATCATATTTGTTGAGAAGTGCAAGAAGTTGCTGGTGACAACAGTAATGTCACAGACGTCCCTATCAAGTATATTTTGCCTCTTCCGGACTGATTCGTTTCTCCTGAAGGAGTTTAAGACAAGAGCATTCATCTTCAGACTCTAATATATGGAATAGGGCGCGTCCAATTAGGCCGTGAGACTCATCGTAACGAATATGTATATATATTGGTATATTTTATAAAGTGATGACATGGCTAAACTGTACATTAAATTAGCCTTCATTGATAATTTGATATGGATAATTTAAAAATGTTTACGGTTTGGTACATTGACATTTTGTGATGAGAATCTTCGGCATACTACTAGCACGTACTCCTCACACGATATAAAGTTTAAACCGCCACTTGGTCTTCATTTCCTACGTATTTCTAGTCTGATTTAACGACAGCAAAATTAAAACACACTCGAATAAAAGGTTGCTTTTAGCAATGTTCACGTTAATATTGTCCACTTCATAGAAGGTGTGTAATGGTGAAATTAGCATCAGAGACAAAAATTGGTGTTCCTGGAATAGGTTCATACCAAGCCTCGCTCGTACGAAACAGTTTTGAATTTTCCCTTTTCCCGCCGTCGCATAAATACGCTGGCCGGTCGGCTAGTCAGGCCGTATTTTCGCATAAATTGCGGGCACGCTTTTTGGTTATGTAGCGCAAGTTCCGTAAGATCCGACCTGTGTTTATATAGGCCGTGGTTCATACATAACATTTACACGTACGTCATCCAACCCTCTCTCGAGCTCTCTTTCCCTATTTCCATCTCTGCCTGAAAACATGTGACAGCAGCAGCATCGTTGTAACATGATGTTTCCCCTTGTCCCAATATTATGCTTGAGATCGTTATCACAATAGCATTTTTCTCCCTTCCCCCTCTTTTCATTTTCTCCCACCACTGTTTGGATGCCACCCTACACTCGTTATCTTGGCCTTCAAATATCGGCTTTCTGTATATTAGATACTTGAGCTGAGCTTATGTTTGTAAAACATAAATATTTAAATCAATACATTCATTTTAAGATTGTAAATACACTTGTTGGATTCAAACATGAGAGAAAGCAGAAAGCGCGCGCAGTTTGTAAGCAATACTTTCTCTCTCTCCTCCTCCCCTTCTAAAGTCAGTTTCTCTTTGAGTCTAGCCGAGAGAGCAACTCTGTTTTATTGCTGCGGACCCCGTTACAAATACGCCCTTTTATTACTACATGCACGATTAATACACCCCGCGTTCACACAAGTGCAATCCTGACGACAGTTTACATTCAAATTTGTGCATGCTGTAGATGACAGTTTCAACACAGAGGCGTCGTTGTCATCATCAGCTAAGATCTTTGTTTTGAAACGGAAAAGAAGGACAACAAACAATAAAGTGCAGCAATGATAAAAGGACGTGTTTGTGTCTGTACAGAAAGTGCTTTTAGTTAATCCACGTCCTTGACGGCAACGTTATTAACAAGGAAGAAACTACGCAAGAGGAAATCAATTTGTTTCCGAGTGAAAAAGCAATCTCCCTACTTCGAATACATCTCAAGAGAGCCTTTAAAACGCATATATTCCGTCAGACGAACGCATGCCGTGTATGGATACGACGTACGAACGTGGATGTGATAGATAGATAACATCCTATATTTTCGAAAAGGTCTTCTTTGAAGAAAGGCTTCAGAGAACTTCACCTGGCCTAGTTCTATGCGCATACCAAAGCCTACTACAACTCCTTTTACTATAGAGGAAAACATGCCAAAGACAGAGCACATATCTGTTGCCATGGATATAATATTACGACGATGCTTACGTTCAAGATGTTGGGGGTAATAAACGAATAAAACGCTAGTGTTGTATACGTTTTCGGACAATAAAAGAGGGTGTAAATAGTTTGTCGAAAAGTGCGAGAACTGCAGTGTGAGAAAAGAAGAAATGCACTTTTTCTGAATATAATACAATGAGTCCATTTGCTCTCTCTTAAAGAAACGGGTCATTTCACCACTTTTAAAAATGAGCCGCGAAAAAGTGCGAAGAAGAGGCTTTGGTGGTAGTGACCCCATTCATTGCGGAATATAAAGGAAGAAAAAGCACTTTGCGGACTTCATATAACAATAGGCATTGAATAACTCTGAATAGGACCGAGTGTAAAGAGAGTGAGAGGGTATAAAAGTCACACTTCAAAAAATGATTACCATGACCACGACCGCGATCCCCACGGCGCCACAGGCTGAGCTGGCACGGAAAAGATCCACTGACATCATAAAGACTGCTAACGGGTCGGTGGATCAGAAGGAACTTGATGTGGTCGAGCCGGTATGCTACAAGGCGTTACCAGACCAGCTACCGAGGAGGAGTCTGCCCAACTGCCTTCCGGCCGGTGGTGGCTCAGGGATGTCCACATGGCCGCATGGGCGGAGTAATGGTATTGGACGGAGGGGCTCTCCAGCAGGATTCGGAGGCCTCTCAAAGGGTGAGAACGGTTGTTGACATATTCTGCTTATAAATGACTTACTCTCCTCGTCAACAGGTCTTGACGTGACAACGTCTGCTCAGCCTCATGATGCACCGTCACCGCCCAATAACAACTCGGACGCGCTCACCACGCTCCTACTCAGGTTAGTCATTTTCGCATTCGTTGCTTCCGCTCCAGTTATCACGATCAAAGACACGGGTAATGGACTTCTTGCTCCATTGCAGAGGAAGGGGGCGCGATGATTCTATTAGACGCAAGGCTATGTATACCAGGTTAGTTCACAGGGATCACATTTGAAAATTTCTCCCTTTCCCGCGCTTCGCTTATTTTACGCGCCATCATTTCTCCTCTCTCTAATGATCCTTAAAGAAGAGATGCGACATCCCTGCAGTTTTGGTTGCAACGTGGGCCAGTTGAGTACTGAGCAGAATATGGCTTTTACTCAGTCCAGTTTCGTGGAAAAGTGTTAAATAGCTTTACTACTAAGCAATTAAATTATCTAAAACACTAAAAAGAGAAGCAAACCATTATATATTTCATGACTTGACACTACTCTTACTAATTGGCTCTCTAGTCAGCCCATCCATTTTTCGCTTATTTTTCGCTTATTTTCCTCTCAGGCAGAGCCACTGGCTGAGCTCTCTGAACAAACCTGTGTTCTCATATAATCTGGATTAGACGTTAAAACGGCCTCTTTAGCTCGAGTGCTTTCGCTCATCTTCTAATGACTCTTTGTACTATCACTGCAGCATCTAACATGTGCACTATCACTGCACCAACTTTTTCGTTATAAGATGCAGATCGCCATTTTTAAAGAGGCCTTCTCTTCCATGATCGAGTAGCGTCCAAAAAAGGATAATCATTCTTTCGGACACACAAAAACTAGGCGTTGACTTTCCTCCTCCTCCTTCAGGATAATTTATGACTGGAGCGAGGGAGGCATGCAACAAAAAGTGGGAGCACCATATTTATGCCTGCAGGCATGTCTATTAAAGGAGAGATAATCACCAGACAGGGTGTGATATATAACAGCAGGGCAACAAACCAGGATGCCAAGATAATACCTTAAAGAGCTTGTCTAAGTTATGGCCAACTGTGCAAGTCCTTCTTCTAGTACAGAGATGATGGCTTGGTTGGCGGGTAGGTTAGGTATATAAACTACATATTTAAGAGATCATGTCTAAATTTCCCACAGATCTGTATAGTAACCACTAATGCAGCTCTGTGAAATTTCCAATGTGCACAGGAATCCAAGATAATAGCTTAAAGAGCTTGTATGTTAGATGATGGCTGTGGTTGAAGGTTAGGTTAGGCTCAGTGCAGTGACCATGTACCATGTCTCCCTTATTAGTGTACGTAGAATTGACAGTAAACACATATCCAACAAAATAGTCTAGTAAACTCACAATGCAAAGGGAGTTTCTTACAAAAAAGGATCTGCCCTTTTAAGAAACAAAGGGCAAAATATCTAAAAGAAAACCTGAAAACGAGGTAATTGCACGAGATCGACGTGCAGGGAATTCTTGGTAAAAATGTTCTCTCCCTATCCTGACGTCACCTCGAATGCAACACAATAACATCGGCCTTGGCATGGCTTTCTTCTCTCTTTCGTTACGTGGAGGAGAAGAGAAGCCCTCAATTTGGGCCCATTAGCCCCCCTCTTCTCTCTTTTGCTCCACATTAGCAGCCAATTACACTCCAACTACTACTTTCCACTTTCAGAATCAATTCGTCCGCGTCGCCTGTAGACGTGCTGCACGCGTCCGTGATTGAGACCTCTGGCAACGGCAGCAGCGGCAGCGGCGTATTCTACGAGCGCGCCATCGACGACCTCGTCGTGGTGGACGAGGCGAGGAAGCTGCTCTACTGCGTGCGGCAGCCAATGCTGGACGGGAGCAACAGTGGAGGAGAGGCGGTGGAAGAGGTTAGAGAGGTGGACAAGCCGCTGCCGCCGGCTGCTGTAATGGCGGCAAAGCGGTGGCGGCGGAAGCAGAAGAAGCGGCAGGAGCGCCGGCGGAGGGAGGAGGTTAAAGAGGCCGTGTGCTCGTGTCAGGATAAGTGCCAATGCCAGATGGAGGTAGGGATGACATTCTCTTGTTGCAAGGAAGGCTCAAGATACGGAATTATTCCTTCAAAAGTGGCATCATATAAGGGTGTTCTGATCAAAATTTTAAGAAATGTGTTATCTTGAGACTTTCTTGTCTTGTTGTTATAGTCCCTTACTAACACTTTAATTTCAGAGTCCAAGTTCTCCTGTCCCTTCCCCACCGCCGCCGCCGTCCGCAGCAGCCGTGCCCAACAACCCTTGTGATTTTGACACGCCCGCGGCCCCGCCAAAGGATCATGAGAGTGACATCGAGGAGCGCATTCTGCGGCGAAGAGAGATGGCGCATCTGTTCCAGTGGTACTACCCAGAGGGAGGCTGGGGATGGGTGGTGCTGCTGTGCACGTGTGCTGCGCAGGCCGTGTGTCAAGGGTTCCAGCTGGGGTACGGGTACCCGCTCTTGGGGTTGATACGTACGCAGTTTGGGCAGGAGGAGCCTGAGGAGAAGAGGGTCGGGAGCGCTAAACTAGGTAGGAAGACATCTATAACGAGGGCTATTTTAATCTTAGATTTGTCACACTGAGTTTAATTTCGGGAAGATTTTCAACTTAGGCCTTCTTCCAGAGTAAAAGTGATCGGGTTGATTTTGGAAATACAGAAGAATCGATTTATCTTCTCGAGTTGTCGGGGCAGCAACGTGCAATATCTCTTGACAAATCGCGTTGGGAATCAGACACTGAAACGGCACAGTGGGCTTGGAAATCGATTATAACAAGACTGCTCCGTGGTCTTTATATATTTGCCATCTACTCTGAATCCACTGTGGATGAAACGGATAAAAGCGCCTTCGTCTGAATCGTCTCAGTGTATTTCATTATTCTCTGCCAAGATCCTCCCTTATTTTTTAAAGGGCGAGACTGCTTTTTATTATTCATCTCCACCATTATTATGACTTGATCAAATGTGATCAACGCCAAGACTTTTGGTGTGAATGGTAGTACGGTGACCCCATTTCCAAGGGATGCAAAACATGAACAGAGAATCCGTCAATATTACGTCTGCAAGTAATACTCTCATCCGTCTATTAAATACATTACATTCTCTGGCAGTCACACAACCAGAACCGGGTGTATTAAAGGATATATTCAAAAGACTTTTTTATGGTGGATAGACAATGGGAGGCTAATTTGGAAGAGCCTCAATCCCACAAATTGGCTCGCTCGAGGTTCAATTTGTCATTAAATAGCTGTTCTTGCACATGGCCTAGTTTTGAGACAGCAGAAGGGGATTTGCATAATGCATGCATTTAGTCACCGACCGAAAAATAAGGCAACAGAAGCTGTCAAAAGAAGCCTTTTTTTCTCCCATCTGGGGCATCCTTTTACTCATTTTAACCACAGAGTGGTTGAGATGACGAGGAGGAAATAACGTCATGAAAGGAAATCTGGTGTCGGAGAGTGATGAGGCCTTTTTAGAGGCAAATGTCAAAATGCATTTTTCTTTATTATTAAATTTCCATTATTTGAGAATCCACGGATGCATAAATATAATAACAGTTAATGCTTAAAGCATTTTATAGTTACGTATTATTCATGTTTTACTTTGTACAGTAGGGTCCTTTTTGTATTTTGTTGCGGCTTAAAAGTGTTAATGTTGCAAACAGTGTGAAAAAAGCCTTGTAATGGACACATATCCGGCGGCGGCGGAGAGAAAGAAAAAAGTGATCCTCTTTGCAGAAAAAGTGCTTTTAAGAACCAATACCCGACTAAAACTAGAGAGCCTGAGAGAGGCGACAATCCTGCTACGCAGGCCAGTTGAGTTCTTAGCGGCCTTGGCAGCTCAGACTCAGTCTGAAGTCGCGACGAAAAGAGAAGAATCTCGCGACGGAAAGGGGAGATTTACAATCAGGAATTCCGCAAGCATTATTGGAGTATTAATTATTTATTGTTCTTAATTTGTTCTTGTTGTTCTTAACAGTCTTTAACACTCGTTTTTTTACTTTAATAAGCCAAATCTAGTTAATAATTATTCTTTTATTTAATGAGAGTTTAAGTAACAGTAAGCATAATAACATTGCCGGCTAGTCACAAGAGACATACTGGTGACTGTAAGAGACTCCGATAAAAGAGAAAAGGAGATTAACAACAAAAAGCTCAGTCTCGGACTGAGTTGTCGCCACTCTGGGGTTCAGTTCTATCTAACTAAAACAACCTAAAAAGAGTCCGAATCTGATAAGTTTGCTTCTTTTGTTGGGCGGTCTCAAATTGTTCTCTTCAAGCCTCGAATCTTCTCGCGCCATCTTATCGTCTCCACATCTTGCAAATCTTTTTAGCCCGTGGGCAACATTCCTAGCCCCCCAAATGACTTAGAAATCCCTCAAAGTTGGTTTACTAAGGTAAAATCTATTGGGTCC
>LR142213.1:0-10841 GCA_900659605.1 Tisbe holothuriae | reverse complement strand
CTCTCGCGGCATAAAACAGTCTATTGCCTCTCCCTCTCTCTCTCTCTCTCTCTCTCTCTCTCTCTCTCCTGTGTAAAACAGTCAGCATAGATCATGTCGTCAAAGCGTGCCGCCAAAGGAAGAATTTCTCCAAAAACTAAACCTTTTTAACCATGTTCAAATATGACTTTTTCCCGCCAAAAACTAATGTTGATGCAATGTGTTCATAAATCACGGTGTTGACTCGACAACAGCTGACGCTTTTTAACAAGATTAATGGTGTCAACGGATTTGTAAACAAAATGGTCAACAAAATGTACGTCTGGGGACTATTTTTAACGACATTTTAGGGCCTGGAACGGTATCAATTATGCTGATTGCATATCAGGTGCATAAAAATGGTATATTTTACAAAAGCGATCCAATATTCGGAAGTGATTAATGAGCCTTCCAGAGATTTTATTATCATGCGTGACATGTGCAGTAAGTAAGCGATGATCAAATTTGAATTTAGATGAGCTGCTTTTAGACGTTTTTTGTACAAAGACCGGCTATAGCGTAAAAGGGGGAAACTAAACCTCTATATACAGTAATAAAACCGATTTTTACTCTGATGGGTTCAATTTCTTTTACGCTGGAAAAAATATGGTAAAGAGCTGAGATTAATTTTTTGCTGTTTTTTCTTCGGTTCGGTCGGAACGTTTGTAATTCAAAGAATTAAAGGTTTTATAGTTGTCAGTCAAAAAGCTGGAATTAATTGGCGACTTGTTCAAGATATATCACGAAAAATACGGTTATCTTTAACATAACATACTACAAAGAACTAAGTAAGTTTAGTCAACAATCTTTAAGCACTAACATCGCCTTGTAAATGCACATAAAGCGTGTTATAACGGAAGCCAACTTGGCACAACAACAATGAATGACTCTCCGTTCTTGACATTCCTCTTAAGAGTCCTTGAGCACATTCTTCATTACTCTAAATCTGATTGATGTCGTTCCGAATCTGTCACGGCGAACAACAACAGCGTTTGGAAAATTAGACTGGAATCAGATTAATTGCGGCGAGATCGTCAACGTCCTTTTGAAGATGGGATTAGAGTGGAATTGCTTGTCTGCTGCTGCGGGAGTGGCCCGTGCGAGAAGCGAGATAGGTGGGCTGATTGTAGGAATATTATTATTGTGGATAACATTTCGAAAAATTGAAAAATATGTTTGAAAAAGAAAGTTATTTTACACTTATAAACCACTAGAGCTTTTATCTGCAGTTTTAAAAAAAATGTTTAATTAAGCTTTCAATTTACAGATAAACAAAACTATCTTCTTGAAATAGCACATTTGATTGGTTCTATGAATTGGAATAATGAAGTAAAAAATCCTTTTTTATTACATATTGACAACATTACAAATATGCTCAAAAAGCCATTCATGAGCCCATGATTAATTTCTTGATATATCCCGGACAAGTTGATCCAATTCATGTCATTGAAAACAACACCAATAGACGTCACATTTAACTTCTTTCCCAAAATCAAGAAGGAAATACCAATTCACAGAAAACTACATTTTGACACTGAACTGACATAAAGAGAATGACTGAGAACATTAATTGCGATTTTCTTCTTCTTCAACTCGAAGCTTAAAATTCCTCTTTTTTGTAATGAGATGCATTGATTGCTAAAATATCATCATCTGTTAAATGGAAATATTCCAAATGAGGGCAAAGTGCCATAAAGACTAAAGTGTTGCAGGGTCAGAACTATAGAATGCTCTTTACATAATGTTTCCTTCATCAGCTCAGGTCAGCTATGGAAAAAATCAAAAGTCCATTTGTTCGTCGGCCCCATTTGGATCTATCTTCCCATGCTAATTTCAGATCATGAGCTGTAAATCCTTGACCTTGCCTCCAGCAGAAACAACACAAAAGGAGTTTTTCGTACGGACGGAAAGGAGGCTTTATTCTAATTCTGCAGAGATGGAAAAATTAATTGGAACAGGGTTGTTAAATGCGGCGGCGGCGGTGGGAATATTCGAGAGCATCACATGGGAACCAAAGAATCTTATTAAATTGTGAATTTTATGGATATAACTATAGCCTAACACTATTGCCGAATATGGCCGTTCCAATTCCAATTCCCTTTTGACCATATATTTTAGCAGAGGGGAATAATGTTCCACTCTTACTAATGACCACCAAAGCTCACCTTTTTCCTCCCCAAAAACCAGCCATTTGCTACTGCCAGTTTTTAAGGCTCGTTATACAATGTTTTTCTTCTTCTTGTTGGACAAGCTGCGAACACGGAGTTAAAAAGGATCGGCATACAAAGGCAACAAGGACGAAAAACGACGGTATTTAGGAGTTGCTTTTGTCCGAGCTTCCGTTAATAAGAGCTTTCGGCCTCTTTTATGCGTGAATGGTCAAGAGTTGAGCAAAGTATGAATGGCAAATGCGTGGTTTGTACAACCATGCGTGGGTTATGAATGACCGAAATGTGTGAGAATGTGCATACTTTAAGCACAAAGCAGGTCAAAAAGAGCGCGTTAATATGGCTTAATGAGTGTATGTGTGAAGCAGCACACAGGTGAAAGCTGAGACAAGATTTATCCTCTCTTCAAGGTACCAAAATCGCCATGTCAAAGTTATTTCGACGAAGAAAAAGGGTCTCTTTGGAGCCAAATGAAGTTTCTTATACGGCTGAGTCGTCTTCTCCTCCTCGAACCCCGTAATTATCATTCCTAAGAAGATTCGAAAAGGAGGAGAATTCATTGCCGCAGTCAATGTCCACTGAAATGAGAGGAGAAAATAGGGATGCCACTTTGTTACCTCTGCTGAACGAATAATAAAAGACCAGTGCTTCGTACTGACGACATCATTATATAAATAGTGGCAACCCTGAAGCGGAGGAAATGCTTCTTCTCTCCGAAGCACACGTTCGATGGGTTAGTTAATTTCGGGAATATTTTCCTCCTTCTCCTGAAAACCGGTAGTTACTCGAGCATTAATTGCGCAGAGAGGAATAATTAGACAATCTGTTTGAGGGCATTAAATCGATGTGGTATGCCACATGAAGGTATGTTCGATATTGCAAGCCAAGTGGTCAAAAAGGTGTCACGGGATTGGAATGTCCAGTTTAGGGACAGTTAGGGGATAATGAACTGCAGAGAACTAAAAAATGACAGTATAATAACAAAAATAAGATTAAAATAATCAGGGTTACAGAAGACCAAGAAGTTACAAAATATACATTACAGTCCAGATGGTCAAGGTGTCACAGCTTAGGAATGTCCTATCTGTACGACTGTTTTAATCCTTACACGCTTACCGTGTTTGTTCATTCCTCCGATAAAAGGGATTTGGAGGGTGTTGCGAAAGGCAAATACTGGATAAAGATAAGCACTTTTAAGGCGTGTTTGTGTAAATAAGGCCTGCTTTTGTTAATTCGATTATGATCCTTTAATGCAGTTTGTTGCTTGAGGCATCCATGTGCACTAGTTGATGGGAAAAATAGGTCAAATCATGATGGAAGAAAGTGGAAATATTGCATTAGTCGTCACATTAATGCTGGGTGTAATATTGCTAGTGATGTTATTGAAATGGGGTTGTTTGATAAACTTGGTAATATGGTTACTGGGATATGTGAGGTAAGCGGATTGCGTTATTTAGCTAATTAATGATGAAGTGCCAACAATAAATAGAAATATTTGAATCGTTAAAAAATATGCCAATAGAAATCTCCCGTTTAACTTTGGAAAAATAGGCATTCTTTGAGCTCGGAAATTTCCCTGCAGAAGTCGCGCAACCTTACCGGGACTAAAGTACCTACTCTATGAAGTATAACCATACAACTCAAGTTAACAAAGTGATGAATGTCTTGGGAAGAAACTGTACATTTTTTCCAAGGGAAGGACACTTATAACAAAGAAAAAAATCATTATACAAAAATTGAAATGCTCATTAAATCCATTTTATAATACCCATTTGTAGGTACTGTCTTCAAGTAAAAAGTAACGGAATCTGAATATTGTCACATTCATTTTCCCAACTCATACATGATTCCATGATAACCTCAAGTGTTCTAAACTTCTAACCAGACAACAAAGTGAAAATCACCTCCATGATTTATATTTACATGCAAGCGCTGCATGCTCGGTCTAGTGCACGCCGCCGCGGGTCAGAAAGTTACGCGAGCGACGACGGTATATAATTTAATTTATCGGACCGTTTGCGCTCTGTGTGTGTGCCATAATCAGAGGCTCTTTTCGCCGTTTTTGTACAAATAAAGTGTTATTTATTGTTTCAACATGACATGTTTTTAAATTGAGCGTGGAAAGGGAAAATGCTCTTTGCTTCGGAGGCGCGACTCTGTTTTAAGGCTCTTTGCTTCGGAGGTGCGCTCTTTGGAGGCGTTGATGCGAGAAATGACATTGACTGACCATCATTAAGGGTCATGAGTTGATATTAATGCGTTTAATGGATTTTACAGCCGGAGAAGACACGACATTGATTCCTCTTATTGACTTTACAATGCACTATCTTTTTGAAAGTATTGTACAGCCATCTAGACTACAGTACTTAATGTAATATTATAGACAGCAATAAGCCAATAAGGTATATGAAAAGTGTAAGTAACTAAAGCTTACTCTCATGCTGAGTGTCGTTTTCATTCAAACACGTCTTCTTTTCCTTCTTGGACCTATGTCCACCTTCTTAGCCAGCGGTAGCCGAGTAGCGTGGGATAGTTTTGTTTGTACGTGCGCTCCTTTAGCTGATATGATGGTGTAAAACGTAACTAGACATATTTCAAACCACCACCACCACCAAGATTATGTTATTTTGCTCCGGCTTTTTGTCAGTTGAGACCGGAAAGGTGAGAAGACAAGAAGAAGAGTCGATTTCAGCAGAGAGTGAACTTGTTGCAAAACTGTCATATTATGTGTTTAAAAGTGTGGTTTAAACCGTGTTTGTGCATGATTATGTGATTTACACATCTCCGTATTTTGATATCTTGAATATGGCTCTGGACTTTGAACAATTAGCTCTTGAACTGAGGTAAGGTGAATAATTACAGTCTAATGATCATAATAATGCCAGGGAAACACGTCATGTTTGTCTTGTTTAAGATTTTAGAGGAGAAGCTCTCTTTATATTTTAATTATATGATAATCTGCTTGATCTGTTGAGAAAATTAAAGAATTATATCGAGTGGAAAACAATATTTTTCTTAAGTTATTAAACCTTAATAACACTGGATTTATGTTAGACCATTAGAGGTATAAAAGGTATAAAAATAATATCCGTATAATCTGGGTTATGCAAATATGCGAGCCCATAAAAGTGCAATCTGTCTAAAGAGGATTTCACTTGGCTGCGGCAACATTTGTCTCTGTTTTAGCAACAACAGGAGGGAGGCGAAAGTTAAAAGACAGTTTTGAACGATGGGTTTATTTATTACAAAAATAATATTTAGCGGATGGAGAAACAGAGAGAGAGAGAGAGTTGATGCAGATAAACTGCCTCTTGGAAACAGTTGCAGAAATGAAACCATTTCGCTATAATTGTATTTTAAGAATAATGACAATTAATTCGCCGGAGGGATCGCAAACGAACAAGTCACGTAATGACTTTGTCCACGTTGTAATGAAGCCCTGAGGGAGTCGAGGGACAATCTACGGAAAGCTAGGAGGGGGACAGTCTACGGAAAGCAGCTAGGGATGATACTAATAATCACGTATGAAACAGAGAGTTTATATTTTGAATCCCTTCTTCCAAGCAAGACCCCCCTTTTTACGATTGACTTAATTTTCATGGCTGCCGGCAACTACTTTTACTTTCCCTTTTATACTTCTTTCAGTTGTGGGAAAAATGGGAGCGAAAAATAGACTTGAGAATATAGAGTCTTCTTCTTTCCAAAGAAAGTTGTGCCTCGAAGAAAGTTTGAAATCTCACATGACCAATCCCATATGCGGTATATGCTTGAGCCCATTGTGCCTACATGGTTTTATTTACGTTTCAGACGACTGTGCATATATGTTTCTATTTATAGGACAACTCCTTGTACTTGGCTGGCTATAATCAGATTCTGGAAATGAAGCAGATTCATCTTAGAATGCCACCCAGAACATGCTTGCTGTCGCATCTAAGAGAGTACAAATAATCCATGCAATGTAGGTTAAATATCGACCTAAATATAAACTTTTGGCATTTTTCAAAACAGGGTTTCTTTGATCTGCTACAAGTGAGCAGAATTAATGTCTTATTGTCACATTTTGACGTAATTTAAAAGAGAACGTGATAACGGCAGAGTTCATTCATTTAATTGGGCTTAATTTTGCACGTATTCTTCAAAATGATCTGATTATTAGTGGAAAACGTGTGCAAAAGACATTTTTCAAGGCCTATTAGTGCATAAAATATCGACTTATACACATGTTCTTCAAAATATAATAAGTCGCTAACAAGTCGATATTAACTATATTTCCATTTGTAAGTGCGTCATTTTCTAACAGCAGTCGTTATTCTCACAGGTGTATTATTTATACAATCCTCTTTCCATTTTTTCGTAAGGACACTTTCATCTGAAAATATATAAGCACACAGACTGTTTGTATGAACAAAGAGATGTTATTGTGCTCCTTCGTCTAATTCCATTGTCTAATCTCAGCATGCTGAGGCAAAACAAGGGTTAGAGCATTGTACAGATGGTATTTTCTTCTCCTCCACGAAAGAGAGCCTTAATGAGCAAGTGTGTCTTCAAACGGACAGAACTTGATTATGTTATATTCAGTCTTTGTTTGAAGCTGGAAATGCACTCTTGCCAGTGTAATAATAACACCGGATCGATTACTCTCTACAATGCTTTGAAGGATTGTACAAGAAAGTGCATCAACAACACAGATCTGTTGCAAATTGGTTTGAATATAAAAGCCGGAAGAATAACAATAAAAACACCGTTTTAAACGACAATCAGCTGTGAAGGAGAATTCATCTTCTTGTCTCCTTCATTCAACTTCTTCTTCTTCCCACACACGTGAAATCAGAGTCATAAATTGTGTGCAGCAGCTCACAAAAGCCGTAACAAGATGCCACCGGCAGTCTGGAGAGGAACCAACAATAAGCTGAGATCATAGTACGACCTTTCATCATGGCATCATTATCAAGGCCGAGTTGGCTAAGCCTTCCGCCTTTGCTGACCTTGAGCGAGGATGTTATTGAGCAACAAAGGCCGTCATTTGCTCAGCATCGGAACATGTGCAACAAATGAGACGGCGGCAATAGGAAGGATAAAAACACTTGCAAACGAATCGGCAAGTGTTCAGAACGGCAGAGCTTCGAGTGTTTCGCTGACAGCTGAAGAGGAGGGAGTGATACGAGAAGAGGAGGCCTTTAAAGGCCTTGCAAAGGTCACAACAACAGTCTCGGATGCAACAAGTCTCGGTGGGGGACTAGAAGAGGAAAATAAGTGGAGAGTGTCGTTGCTCGTAAAGAGAAATGGGATAAAATGGCCTTTTCTGAGAAGGAAAAAGACCCAAGAGAAGAAAGCGCCTCTTCATGGAGAGAATGAGAGAATAAGGCCAGCAGTAGAAGATGGAGCCTTGGCGGTGAAGGAAGATCAAACGAAGGCCGCTCCTCCTCAGTCTTCAAAGGCTGAAAGTGACAACAACAACATGAAGAAGCGCTGTGAGCAACCCTGCTGTGATGGGAATACCAAACATCATCCCTCCTCGTGTGAGACGGAGCCTTTGATCAAACCGCCTGTCTTCCGTTGCGAGGTGTTGACCAACGTGCCCCCGGCTCTCGTCGTCTCGTACGACAACAACAATGAGAGCAGCAGCAGCGTGGACAGTGTCAACTTTAGCAGTCTGGACAGCGGCATGTTCACGGGGAGTGACGAAGCCGAGATGAAGGTTTTAAAGGAGGGGAGAAAGGTTTTGTTGACATTGAAGCTATTTTTGGAATCCATGATTGAGGACTGTTTTATGTCAATAGCGTGACATTTTTGCAAAAGGGTACAACTTTAAGGCTTTATTTTGCATCTAGATATCGTAAAAGAAGGGAAATTGCCAACCCTTTTATGACTCCGTTTCTGCTATTATAGAAAAGCTGTCTTTTACCACGGCTATAAAGAAACGGAATAAGAAACTGAGAGAGAGAATCCTCTTTTCTCTTCTTATTATTAATGTACCGATTCTCTTTTTGTAACCAAAGCCCTGTAGAGGAAATATCGAAGATGAGACTGAGAACCTTCTTCTATATATTGGCATTTTGTTGCTTCTTCTTCCTCTTCCTAGTAATATTGAACATTCTTATACGACACAACCTTTCCTATAATACTCCTAATTACTCAAAAGGCAAATTCATCACTACAAGAACCACACTTGAACAAAGTGAACCGATCTTCTTCGTGGCTCATGAACCTTTCGAAATACTTTAAAGTACGGTCGAAAGGTGGCGACAAAGTTGACGCAGAAAATGACGCAAAAAGTGACGCAAATGACGCGACGACAAACAATGAAGAAGACGAGACAGAAAATGAAGAAGATGAGGACAAGAGGAAGAAGAATTTCGCCATCGCTCGGAGGCAGAGCTGCGATCACAATCGGGTGCTTCGGAGGCGGCTGCAAAAGAGACTTCGGAGACATACCTTTGGGAGGGTCAAGAACTTTGTCTCCATGAGAGAGAGTGGCCAAGTAGCCAAAGAGCAATCGCCACTCCGGTCTATGAGCCCATGTCTCGGTGACAGAACGCGGGGTGTGCCGTCCCAGCGGCCATTTCGGTCACTGCCCTCATCCCCAGTACGATCCTGCCTCCCTCAGCCACAGCGTTGCAACGACATTGCCGCATGGCGCACCAGGGTCTGGCTAGAGCCCTCAGCACTCGACCAGGACCAGCCGGTCAGCCTGCAGCTGAGGCACGTGTGCAAGCCGACATGCAGCTTTCAGCGGGAGCTGAGGAGCCTGAACTCTGACTCGGCCAATAGCGTGCTCTGGTATCGCTTTCTCGGAAGGTGAATGAATAAGTAATATGCCGGCCATCTGTGTATTATTGATGCTCAGGCACATACTGCACTCGGTTATGTGATTGATTGATGACGTCAATGAATGAATGGTTTGTGGTCGTAAATTGGCATGAATCCGTTGTTGATTCCGTGTCAAATGTGCATTGGCATATTGCGCATATGTGTTCTCATATGTCAATGGATCCGTCGTGACTTTTCCCGTGGTCTCATTTTCACGCCGTGGGCGTTCAATGCGATTTTTGCGGAAACGACGAAACGGACAAAAGAAGGCTTCTTTTTATTCACTAGTTGAGGGATTTAGATACAAATCGTTGCCCCCGAGGATTTCTCGTATTGATCCGTTTCGCTGGAAAGTCACTTCCCGCTCAAAGCGGAAAGAAGCTCTGAAAAGGAAAATATCGCAACAATACAGAGCTAAAATATTATTGCATAAAAATACAGCAAGACGTAAAGTACATTCAGCTGTCCTTACTCTATGTGGACACCATAAGGTTAAAAGTACACGTACAGTAATAACGTTTAACTTATTAATTTCAGGCAAGTTGAACGTGACCTCAGCGCAAGCCACCCTCCCCCGTCCTCCTCCACCGCGTCCGCCCTCCGCGCCCGCAAACTCTCCCTCAGCCTGCGCATCTGCGCCGTGTGCGCCGCCGGCTTCTCCCTCCTGTTCAACCGGAGGCTGGAGTGCGCCCACTGCGGCCTGGGCGTGTGTCGAAAGTGCGCCCAGTGGATGCCGACGGAGCAGCGGTGGCGCTGTGCACCGTGTAAAGCGAAAAGGTAGGACAGATGTTCTATAACACATTTTAAGACATTCTTCAGTGTGTCATGGTCATTTTAAACTAAATACAACAACTGCTTTACAGTTTGCACATTCTGACATTAAGCTTTGTTGAAGTGTTCTTATAACTGCAATTCCATTGGTTGTTGTTCCCATTTTCGGTCCTTTAATCGTTTAAACGTGCGTCCCAGTTATCACTTTTTGCAACAACTTGCGCCGCTTTAAGACTCTTTTGTCCAGATGTGCGTTTAAAACGGAATTGTTGACGTGAGAAAATGATACAAAATTCGCACACAAAACATTCTTGTGGTTTCTATCAACCCAACCTATTTTAAGAGGGATTTAGCATCAAAATATCAACCCACCTTCATTCAGGGTTGCCATTTCATCAGGAAATGAATAAAACTTATCTCACTATAGAGCTCAAAATGGCAACCCTGCCTTCATTCAATCTTCACATAAAATCAAGGGGAGAAAATATAATCACCTCTTTTAATATAAAACCATATTTCACCACAAAAAGCTGTTTATAACGATGCCCATAAAAGATTATCATTAAAATATTGCTCAAGTTGGAAACCACAAAAACGCCATATACACATCATGATATATGGGAAGAGCAATCCTTGGTTAGAGACAAAATTTATACCATATCTAGCTTCAAAGGGGTTCCAAATAGGATATTCCCCAAGAGCACCACATCCCCAGCCATTATATTTCCACAATTTACCCCTTTTATGCTATAATGATAACCCCAACCAAAAGCCTAATTTCTTCTCCCAAATGCAAAAGTCTCACATACGTAACTCCTTCTTTTGCCTCTTTCCTGCCCGGCCCATTTAACATCCTTAAAAAGAGAGCGAGTCCTTTTCCCTCTCACTGGTTCTCGGCCAGGTGCAAAAGGAGAGAAATCACAGTGGGCTAATTTGAGGCATAAATATTGTTAAAAGCGATTCGGTTCGTATTTTGGCGCCTAAAAGCGGATCCGGAGGCGATCGCGACCGATCGAGGGACTGAGTTATTCTCCCTAGAGCAAGCAAGTGCATGAGCAGAACATCTAAAAGAAA